>CM060953.1:127168876-127174476 GCA_030765055.1 Mantis religiosa | reverse complement strand
TTCTCCTCCTTCTGCTCCTTCTCCTCCTTCTGCTCCTTCTCCTCCTTCTCCCCCTTCTCCTCCTTCTCCTCCTTCTTCTCCTTCTTCTCCTTCTTCTCCTTCTTCTCCATCTTCTTCTTCTTCCTCTTCTTCTACTGCTTCTTCTTCTCCTTCTTCTTCTTCTTCTTCTTCTTCTTCTTCTTCTTCTTCTTCTTCTTCTTCTTCTTCTTCTTCTTCTTCTTCTTCTTCTTCTTTACAAGGTTTGAGCCGTCAGACCTGTACCCAAGCTAACAAAACTGGTCGCTCCATCTCTTTCTTTGACTTCCAACACTTCGTCTTCCTGAAGTTTCATAAAATAAGGCTTGACGTGGATACTCTGTAGGGGGCATTCCTAGAATATGTACTTTCGTTCGTTTTTGATACCTGTGCATTTCTTCAGTAATATTTAATTACATTAACAATTATCTTAGTACAATAATTTCCAAATTATAGTTATTTCCAGCAATGTCCGTAAAAGTCTCATTTGAGCTCCTTCCAATCTTGAACTTTCTCTGGTTCTTAATGTCCACGTTCCCCAAGAGTACATCAGCGCTGGTTTAGATATTATCCTTTTGAGTCTTTGGTTTGTTTCCGACCTCATGTTTTCACCAAAATGTTCTTTTAGGAGGGGCACTATTTATATTTTGAGGCTAATAATTAAAACAAAGTAATTTCACATTGAAAACTGCTTTATTGTTCTCAAAATATTTTCCTTTATGATCAATACACTTGTGCCACCGTTTCTGCCATTGGTCAAAGCACATATTCCAGGCTTCTTTTTTTTGGGGGGGGTTTCCTATTTATACACCGCCTTTAACTGCAGCGGCCGTTGTCCTTTTGAACGTATCGATGGTGTTAACTTGGAATCTTTGGGCTATATCATTAGATCACGCACACATTCACACACTCATTTATACTTACAGACTCTGGGGAAGATGGTGGGTGGAGAAAAATCCCCACCACCAGCCGGGAATTGAACCCGGAACCCATAGCACAGTCTACCTACTGAGCTACGGGGACAGCCTCCAGTGTGCTTGAAACACTGCCAAAATATGATTTTTGAAGGCATCGACGGCTTCTTCTGCCAACGAAAATCGTTATCCACGCAATTTATTCTTGATGTTCGGGAACAAAAGGAAGTCATTTTGTGACAAATCAAAACTATATGGCGGATGACCCGTCAATTTGATGGGTCCTCCGCCCTCAAATACTCTATTGTTAGACAAGATGTGTGTGCCATCACATTGCCTTGATAAAGAACCATCCTAAGGTTTTAGTTAGGTTCCCCTACCTCACCTAAGGCTACTGGCAAACAAATGCTTGCGTACCATTCGGCATTGACCCTTTTACGTTCCTCTAAAGGCACTGTTGCCACATGGCTGAAAAAGCAGGTGCCCACTTGAAATGCTTCGAGTGCGGACAACTTTTGTTGGATATACTTCATCTTGAAACAACTGACAGTCGACTGCTGTTTACGTTCCGGCTCATATGCATAGAGCCGCACGAGCATCTTTTTGAGATTGCGTCAAATTATGTGGATCCAACGAGAGCAAACCTTCTTCACGGCTCAATAACCATGCAGTATTTTATATATTATGATGGAACTTGTGCCTAGGATTACCCTAATCTCACAATATGTCGCACAACTGATTTTGGACAACTATCAATAACTTCATCAATAAACGAAAGGCGGCCACGATTATATTCGTTAAAACAGCGTTTCACGGTGGAAAAAAGATGGAGCTTCGTCGACAAATGTGGACGGTAGTTGATCGATGCAGTCTTGTCTTGATAATCTATGTCGAAGGTCGTAATAAATCACTGCACGAACACTTTCACAAATTAATTTCAGGTTTTTATTGAGGTACAATTTTCGAGGTAACGTAAACAAAACAAATGACGCTGTATAGATAAAATGTGTGAAGTAGATTATGGTCATCAATGTCAAGTTTTCAACTGGAAACGTTATGTGGCACCTACAACATTCAGGGTTGCCAGGGCTCAAGATATACATAGTGACCTTCGGATGCATCCATTTAATCTATTTTGTGTTTCAATATTCTCTTCAACATCTACCTTCGTGTTCAGAATTGATATTTTTGGCCATTGTGCTATAATCTACCCATCAACAAATATTCTTTCTCTCCTTTGATCTTTCCCTATCATTGCCATGGATTTAGTTTTACTTCCAGAGATTCTCATATTGTATATTGTTCTTATTTCATTCAGTTTAGTTACTGGTCCTGGCAATGCCACTTCATTTTCTTTTCTTTTTTTCTTTTTCTTTCTTTCTTTTTTCTATAATATCTGGTCAAATGCAAAAAATTATTGTGTTTATATTCAAATTGTTTCCTTACCTGTTTTTTTAAAATCAAGTAAATTCCAACGACGTGTGGCATCATAGTAATATATGATATAAGAGTTTAGAAAACCTTCAGTGTTCAGCAAAAGTTTAATGTTAGATAAATAGAGTCAACATGAAAAAATCAATGCCATGACCGCGATTTGAACCAAGAATCTTCTAGTTTCCGTCCAGTCGCTCTTACCCATCGAGCTACCACGGCCAACGAGCCGTTCTGACATTATATTCTCAGAACGTTGGTCATGGTAGCTCAGTGGATAAGAACAACTAGACGGAAACCAGGATATCCGTAGTTTAAATTCCGCCATGGCATTGAACTTTTCATGTTGACTCTATCTATCCAAAACCTTAGCTTATATATGGCTAGTGTGAAGAAATGAGTAATTTCCATCAATTAAATAATAAGAATTTTATGATAAAGCCTGGAACTCAAGTAATTATGATAGTAAGTAGCCACAAACGGTGCATCTCGGATACGAGAGCCCCTAGTGGTTTACCGAGAGAGAGAGAGAGAGAGAGAGAGAGAGAGAGAGAGAGAGAGAGAGAGAGAGAGAGAGAGAGAGAGAGAGAGAGAGAGAGGAGAGAGAGAGAGAAAATTGGAGAATTTAATGTCAGGATGGCATGTTGGCAATGGTAGCTCAATGGGTAAGAGCGACTGGACGGAAACCAGGAGTTTCATGGTTCAAATCCCGGTCATTGCATTGAATTTTACATTTTGATTGTATCTATCCAAAACCTTAGCCAGTATATGGCTAATGTGAAAAAATTATTAATTTCCATAAACTAACTTAATGTTAGAATCTGGTCTCTAAATTCGGAATTATATTTAATTTTCTATGGCGTATAATAGTGTCGACGAGGCATTATTGTGCGGCGGGCTGCAACCAGCACATAGGCGTGGAGCTGGACGCTTGCGGAGAGAGAGGGGGGGGGGGGACAGAGAGAAAGAGACAGACTTATTCTGGACTTTCCCGCTGCCATTGTGATTGTTGTCGAACGATCCACAGAATTCTAGAACAATGGCTGGAGGGATAAAAAACCCGCAAAGGCTAGTTGACAGTCAGTTTCTAGTGAGCAGTTAATTGTGTTGCTTGCTGTGCAGTGTGAGAGTTGTGTGAGGGTTAGTGAACTGCAGTAATTTCTTTCTTCGTTGTTTACCGTGTGGTAAAGCAACAGAGACCTTGAAGACAGCATTTGTGTGTTGCGTCAATTTGCTGCTGAGAGGGTTGTTCAAAGCGTGTTTTTTCTTTGTAATAAAGAGCACTTTAAATTTCTGCAAGCAAAACTTTTAATTCCTTGAACCCACAAAGTTACAATATTTTATCCGGTATTATAAATGTAGGTAATTATCTTAAATAAGCGTGAAAGCTCCGCGGTAATATGCGAGACTCGTATTTGGAGGTCCCAAGTCGACATCTCTGAGCTAGTGCTTTCAATTATTTCCCTGGTCTGTAAGTGAACGACTATCTTTTCCTATTACGATCCTATTTTTATCATTTCCCTTTCACATCGTTTGCTTCTTAGGTTTTATGCTATTATTCTAGGTTTCCTGGCTTATGGCAGTGTAGGGAAAATGGCGCGGATGCTTGCTCAGAGAAAAGGGTACTTACTGCCTGTGAACACTAACGGCTGTTTGTTTGACATGTCGTTCATCAAACTCTGTAGGCAGCATCAGTAGTGGGATGGGTCGTATGAGTAGATAGTCTTTGGATCCTCCGCGCGCCTTTGTGACCTGTCTGCCTGCGGCTATAACATCCCGTGTTTCCATCATTTCTTCCTTCCATACTGGGAGACATATATGTAACCACATTGCATCTATGTAGATTTAAGTTTGTAAGATTTTTCCTGGTTTTATAACATAACTTTTATAATTTATGTCTAATTGTTTTAATTAAACATGCATAATTGTCATTGCTAGAATGGGAAAAATGGTAGCAATATCACTTGCTTTCATTAGATAAGGATATAAATTAACTGAAATTAATAGTATAAGTGTGAAGTGTCAATTGGAAAAATACGTAAATTACAAACGATCATCAGCGTCGTAGGATATGAATTCACTTGTGTTAACTATTATTTGGGTTCTAATTCAACAACTGAAAACCAAATTGTTTATAGCAGTGAATTAAAATCATTATGTATGCATGTTGCTAGGAACAACGAAACAAACTATAATGTACACGGCATTTGCGTGCTGTGCTCGTCATATGACTAACAATTGAAAACTTGTGACATGCCATTGGCAACAACCTGGCTAGGGAAAACTAAGTATCTGGGCAGTGTTTGATAGGGGAGGCCATGAGTTATGTGAGGTCGCGATAAGCAAACTACTATACTGGGATCATCATGCGTACGCCAACGTTCTCAGTAATTTCATTTCAAGTGCGTATTTCCTCTGGTTTTCCTATTCCGTTCGGGGGATTAATATCGATTCACACACATATGCAGTGGATGAGTCACTCTTTTGTTCCTGAAATCCCAACAGAGAACCTAAATGCATACGATTAATTAACATGGGAGTAATTTAACAAGTATCGTGTTTCAGGTTTCGTTTATTCACTGAATATGTAGTAAATCAGTGGCTGTATTTCAAAAAGTAGTTTAGAAAGCATGAACTTCCATTGAGACCAAAATGTGAAGGATTAACATTCAGAACAATAAAAGGCACTTTGGGTTTATATTTCTGTTACCAGTAGCCTCTCTTTTATTTACACACTTAAGCAGGGTCATGGCGTGGGTGATTCATAACTGGTACCGGTTGCTTCAGACTTGAGCTGGGGAGTTGCAGTCGCGAATTCCGAGGGTTTCCAGGTTAGTATTATATGGGTTGTTGCATAACATAAAGCAAAGATGTATATATAAATAAGCATTACAGTAACATGCCTTATTTAAAATGTATTTACAGTTTCTCCAATTTACAGTGTCTATTTTTTATTTTTTATAATTATTATTATTATTATTATTATTATTATTATTATTATTATTATTATTATTATTATTATTATTATTATTATTATTATTATTATTATTATTATTATTATTATTATTATATTATTATTATTATTATTATTATTATTATTATTATTATTATTATTATTATTATTATTATTATTATTATTATTATTATTATTATTATTATTATTATTATTATTATTATTATTATTATTATTATTATTATTATTATTATTATTATTATTATTATTATTATTATTATTATTAT
>CM060953.1:126973876-127163876 GCA_030765055.1 Mantis religiosa | reverse complement strand
CGCCTCCACGTTTAACTGAAGCTGTTATTTTTTTTTTACTCAAGCTCACAATTCTGTTTTCTCCACACAATTTCTTGCTCTTATGACTCAAAAAGCTGAAATTGACTCTCGTCAGTAAATACAACCTTCTTCCAGAAATCATACCCATCACATTTATGTTCCTCTGCAAAAAGAAGTTCGCTTCTTTCTGTTGATTTTACTGATGTATGGTTTTCTATGGGCTGTTCGGCCTCCATACTCAGCTTCATAATACACGTTTCTTATAGATTGTGCTGAAATGGACTTTCCTGCGTGTGTTTGATCTGCGATATCAAGTTTTGGAGCACTTGGTTTAGGATTTTTCTTGACTTCTTTAAGGGACTGTCGTTTCTCTATCTGACATAGAACTGCAGGACGACCGCTTCCTGATTGATTTTAGTAAGTTTTGTTCTGACCAAACCTGTATATAATAGTTTTCAATGTACTGGTAGGTGTTCCAATGGTTTGCTGAAAAAATTTTCCCTTTCTAAGTAACCTAATTTAAATCTCTCTCTCTTCTTTTATAGTTTCACTACGTTTTCGACCCATTGCGGCAAACCCGCATACCAGAGTTAAATTGATTGGGTTCTAATTGGAGCTATGAGTTCTCTTATCCTCGGGTGAATGGTTTTGGATTTTGGTAGTTGTTGGCTACTCAGTCATATTAATAACACTTGGATCGTTGGAGAATTATTTGGTTTAATTCCTATTAAGTTTGCTTATCGACTTGGATCAGTGACCACCTGTTAGTAAAATTCCTAACATAAATTCAATTTTACTTGAAACCCTGGATTACTAGTTTAAAGTTACTTCCGCGCGGTTTCTATTTCTTCTTTATACGGCGACTACTTTGCTCTAATAAACTTCTAATGCTGCTTCCACTTAGGCTGGTTGCGCTATTTCTAACTTCCACACATTTCAGGCTTATAAATCTTCGCTTCTCTTCTTAACGCATATGAACACGCCATTCCTGTCGTAGTATCACCTTTTAAGTAAATTTTTCTTACTTCACGATTCAGTTGGAACCTTATGCTGATCCCCTCTCTAACTTTATCACATGACCAAACTAGCTCACCCTTCTCAAATGTTACATTATTATTGGTTTCCCATTTATTTAGAATTTTCGCATTGGTTTGCAAAACTCATTTAACTCATTGACGTTCAGCCCACCCTGAGTTGGAGAACCCCCACCCTGAGTTGTTTGTAACGGTATACGTCGTTATCAAATCAGCGAAGTAAGTCCCTTTAGCGTTCATACTCCGCCGCATTTTTGGAAACCCTTTTGTCCCAGCACATTCCTGGCTGGAAGTATTCTATAGGTATCAGTCATTGAACCTCTACTAGCACAAAGAAAATAACGGACCTCCCTTCCTGTCTCTCCAAAGTGTACAGATTTTTACAAGAATATTCTCTCTTCCTTGCCTAGATGCTATTATATATGTTATACTAAATTATATTCATTCCTTCTTATTCTTTAAGTCAACAGCTATTTTAATCATTACTCTATCCATTCTAATTTCATATTACTATAACAAGATTTTTATATTAGTTTACCAAAGCATTTTATTAATGTATCTTCTTTTTTTAAATATCTGATTTCGATTAATTCGCCGCCTCCTAATCGTTGCCTGATACTGCGGTTACAACATATTACTTAAATAGCAGTAAACGGCTTTGTAAAACAGAGATGAAACTGTCAACGACAGTGGATGAAACACAACTGCATAAGAAAAGGGAAGGCGTATATGTCAGCGAGGCACCATATCTGGGACTTTGTTTACTAGACGAGTACTTGTTTGACATAAAATAACACATGATTTTAAATGACGTACAGCTGTTCACTAATTAAGCAATATATGAACTAAAATTGAGTTTTATTTTTAAATGTACATATCAACCGCTGTAAACACATAGTTATGTTTCGTCTCTGATCTATATTTTTCTGATTGTGCTCGTTACATTCTATGTGCTATGATTAGACGAACAATTTTTGGAGTATCTGTATATGATTGGCCTCGGGGGATCTATCGCCAACCGGTTCTGCAGATCGGTCACAGCTTAATCTAATTGGAATCTGAAAGTGAAATCGATGTGACTTTCCATTATTCTTTGAACAAAAAATTATGTAAAATTTCAATACACTTTCTTCAATTTATTGGCTGTTGCCGGCGGTAACAGAGGCAACATTAACGTTACGCCACTGCACACTAGTACAAATAAACAATACTTTAGTCCATTCTTTTACGTTTCGGTAACATTTAACTGCACGCAATGATAGTATCATCGCCATATTGCAAGTTTTTCTCTTAAAATTACATGATATATTCTATTTTAAATTAGTCATAACAGAGGTCGCTTTCAATATTTATCAGCTTTACATTTTATAGCGTCAGTATGTAGGATCTTATAACTTTCATGCTATTATTGGAAAATAAGAAAACAAAAGTGAAGCGTAAACAAAAGTCGCTAAGGAAATAATTCAACAAGAGGATAACCGTGAGAACCATGTCACTATAGAGTTTATTACTGAAGGATTTCCGCAACAAATATAGGAGACCAACATGATTTATTCTATGAGAAGAATTCTTGTGAATAATGTGGTCTTTATTATCTGCTAACTGCATTTTAAGCATTTGAAAATAACGTAAAACCCTTAGAATCCTAAAGGAAATGTGATTTCAAACAGCACTCAACGATATCCATCAATCAGAGACCGCGACCTGAGGTAGATGCTTGCCGACTACAGCTAGGCCGAGAAGAAATGATATTTGATTATCAGTAGCTCAGTATAGCATCCATCAAGAATAATCAAAATCCAACATCCATTACCAAATTAGCCCACCAAATGAAGCTTATTTTGTAACTTGTAACAAAATTCACGTATGCGCTTATAAATTTGTCTATTTTGTGCTAACAGATTTTAGTATGAATGCGTATTTTGGAAATAATAAAAAGGTGGCTTTAATAGAGGGTTGAGACCCAACATAGCGCACAGTTTTACTGTGCACATATAATTCAGAAACTTTACGACAAAAATAAGTACAGATATATGGTTTGCGAAAGATAGCGTCATGCCACTGGACGATAGTCTGGCATAGATCGTGGGCGCGGGTAAATATTACATTTGATGGCCGGCGAGCACTCTAATTAATAAAACATTACACATGTTCAATAATGTGTACTTACTGTGTGGGAAAACTAAAAGCTAAAATGTACAGGAACGATTGTATATCAACAGCTCCTCAACAATCTAAAGGCCAGCGTATTTTGTGTTAAACACAGAAATTCTGAGTTCAATTCCCATTTGGATAAAGGTATTGCTCTGTTATTAATATTAAACCTCTAACTATAAACATTTAAATATTTTTAAATAATTAGAAAAGTAGAGCTACCTATAAATGGAATTGAACGGCTAATTAAAGGAACCAAGAACACCAACAGTAAATTCTCCAATGAAGCCGCCAACATAACCAAGGAAGGTAGAGTGAATTATACAAATACCCTAGTTTAAAAGGGACTCTGAAGCACACTGCCCTATAAAAAGTTGAAAATAGAAGACTAATTACACCTCCATTGCCTTTGGGGAAGAGGGGGTCATGAAGTGCCCGAAGCTTAGCAAGGCGTAGTACGAATTCCCCCTCAGTTTGAAGAGGAAGGGTGAACCGTAAACGTAGCAGTTGTGGATTGTGAATTAGCCTGTTGAACACGGGTGATATGGGACATTGGTATAATTACAAACGTTTCCACTTCAATGTTTGAAACGATTCATTCCTTGCAATGCCAATTCTTTATCTGCTTATTATCACAGTGTTTCAGCTTAATGCTCCTCAAAAATATTTTTATATTCCGGTTGATTAGTATTTGCATGAAATTGGTTCAATAAGCATTTTGTTTAAGGCACATACACCAGATTACACCTATCTAATATGTTTGATATTATTTACTCTTCCTGAGAATCTATTAAAAGGCTATCTAACATTTTAATGATCTTGAAGATACTAAAAAGTTCAAAGGAGCATTATCGAATATATTGGAGATGACTCGGAATAATGTTTGTTTCAATATGTTCAGATATATATATTTTTAAAGTTCTGCCACTTATAAAACTGAAGGCTACTATATTCTTTCACATATTAATTTATGTTATTTAAACATTTGCGATGTCTGCACACGCTTATTATCTCCAGGTCGTAGTCATTTGTCGACAGTCATTAGGTAATAATTTTGAAAATCAATTTCAGCAAACATACAAAAAAGAGGAAAGTTTCTGACATAAATATGTTTCTAATCCAGAGTTAACCCCAATGAATCTTGTTCACCTAATGCTTCAAAAAGTTTTGATGGGTGGACACTTCCAATCGAGTTTAATAGAGCATTCTTGAATACTTCACACCACTTTCTCAAATTTATTTGCAAAGTGCTTAAGAGTATTCGAAAATCTGATACCTGTCAATTCTCAGCAGCCGAACTCGAAGTTCATTTTATACAATCACAAAATACAGAATGAGCTAATTCGACTGAAACTCATACAACACAAAAAAAGATGTCAAGGAAACCATATGACTTCGAATATAGGCATAACAACTATCTGCGCAGCCAGAACACGCAAAAATCCTTATTCTGTCAAATATTGTCCCTATTGCACAATTGCAAGACTTATCTTATTTGGCATAAGTTTTATGTATATGTTAACAAATACCCGCCTTTTAGTTTCCCAGAACATTAGCTAGTAGGTACCGAAAGTATTGCATTCCACCCAAGTATGTGACTCCGAGATTTCACAGAAAACGTAGGTTTTCAGGTTCCTGTTAAAATAATAAGGAACATTTTTAGAATAGGTTCTCTTTCTCTCGCTCTGTGTGTATGTATGTGTATGTGTTGTGTATGCGCACATATGCATACGTAAGTCTGTAAACTACATAATTAATAGGGCTGTTCACTAAAGAAGGATCATAATTATTTTACGGTTATAATTTTTCGCACTAAAGTTCAATCTTATTATATTCTGTTAGCTTAATGTGAAACAAACTCGCCGTAGTAGTTTCATTGTTGGTATTCCTGGTTCCCACCTGTGATACAGAGAGAAGTTCAGACATGTTTAGTATCGCATACCGCTGCAATGGAGGTAACACGCAGTTAAAGTTGATGTTAGAGGAAAATCCGAAGCTTCTTTCAAACGTAATCACTGCTGATGAAATTTGGCTACATCATTTTGACCTGAGAGCAACCAGCAGTAACTGGACAATACTACAGGGATGTCCTGAAAACATTGCAAGTCCATATCAGGCGCAAAAGACCAAATTTCATTGAAGCAGGCTGGATGCTGCACCACGATAATGTGCGGCCGCATATTGCCAATGTTGTTGCTGAATATCTTGCAAAACTCAAAGTGAAGTGCCTCTCTCACCCTCCCTATAGTCCGGATTTAGCCACATGCGACTTATTTCTATTCCCTAACCTGAAGAAACGCCTTCGTGGAAGGCATTATCCATCATCAGAAGCAGTGATGAAGGCTGCGGAGGCGATTTTGAAGGATCTCTCAAAAATGTTTACCAGCTTATCTTTGAAGATTGGCAGAAATACTGGGACAAGTACATCGTATTAAGGGAAGACTATTTCGAGAAGAAGCATCAAAATTATGAGGATGAGTAAAGCTACGTTGTCAAAAAAATGTGTGATCATGCTTTATTGAACAGCCCTTGTACAAAAATAAAGATTGGATAAATCCCCAGTGTGATATATAAATGCAGTATATTTAAAATATGCGACACGAAGGTTTTAAAGGAAATCTCCCCATTCTAATTACTCATATCGAAAATGGATGATATGTTGAATTTATTTCCAAACATACTCCAGTGAATTTAGTAAAATACTCTCGCGAGGGATTGTTTTGCTGTTGCCTAGATGAGCACCGAGAAAAATAGAAGCGGGGAGTGAAAGAGACACATAGCGTCCAAGCCACGCCCGCGGAGTGATGAGCGCTTGGTACTTGACGAGAGAGAGCAACAGAGGAGGAAAGAGACAGAGACAGTTCCATGGTGTTCTCGCTACATCACGAAACTTCGTGTGGCTACGGCAAATTTCGAGAAACAGCGGCTCGTGTATAAATGTGGCAGTGGGAGCTCTTGCCAGTAGTCGTATAGCTGGGCTGCTAGTAAGTAAATTGGGTCGATAGTGAGCTGTTTATTGTGTGTGTGGACATTTGGACTGTACCGAGTTGCAAGTTGAGAACTGATAATAGTGTAGTGATTTGAAAGTGAATTCTTTTCTTTGTTTACGTGTGGTGAAGGCACGAGAAACTATGTTGGTGTATGTTACGTCATCCTCCCGCAAAGGGCTGTACAAAACTGTCTTTCTACCGAAATAAAGAACATTTGAATTTCTGCAAACTAGACTTTTAATTCTACTAATCCATATAGTCGCAATACCATGTAAGTTATAAAAGTTGAAGTTATATCTGGAACATATTGGGGATTGCTAGTGAAGCTCACAACATTCGAAAAGAATATTTTTATGCTCTCGTGAGACGGGTAAATGATAAGAGATATAAAACGTGGTTTGAGTTCATCATATTGCACTTATTAAGTGCTGTCGCTTTTCTGTTGTTTCTGGCAGTGTTATGAAAACATTAACGTATGGCACATAACGAGCTGCTTTTAAGCGACCATCGTTCCATTTGCTATATTTTCAACGAACGTTTATTCTTGCAAATTTTTACAAGAATTAACATGACTTCGTAAATTAATATGCAGCTGAGAAGCTAACTAAAGATGAATGTTAATGGCTATAACGCATCAGTCTTCTCTTATTTATTTTAATAATATCACGTAATCCAAAAGATCTCACAGGCTGTCGACGGACATTTTTAGATAAAATTTTACTTTATCATGTGTTCAACCAAGTAAGTAGAATAGATAATATTCGCCTACAAATTATATATTGAAATTCATCTGAAAATTCATATTTTGGGTCACCCGAGTTCAAAAAGTACTTTTAAAAATGTTTGTGTGTGTGTGTGTGTGTGTGTTTGTGTGTGTTTCTTTTTTAATTTACGTCCTCCAGCGTTGTCATATCGGACGATGAGTGGAATGGGTGAAGTGCTCTAATAGGTCCAGGGTCCATAGAGCTTAGAGTTACCCTACATTCGTCTTTCAAAATGAAGGAAAACCCTGGAAAAACCTTATTCCGGTAACTCACCCTGACCGAGATTCGAACGTAAGGCAGACACACTACAATCTACACTATCGAGGTGGGCTAATGTGTGTGTGTGTGTGTGTGTGTGTGAGAGAGAGAGAGAGAGAGAGAGAGAGAGAGAGAGAGAGAGAGAGAGAGAGAGAGAGAGAGAGAGAGAGAGAGAGAGAGAGAGAGAGAGAGAGAGAGAGAGAGAGAGAGAGAGAGAGAGAGAGAGAGTCTGTGTGTCAGTCGGTGAAAAGTATCAGCCAAAAAAGAATATTCCGAATTTAATATTTTTCAAAAGAACCGTACGCCCAAAAGAACCATCTACGCGTAAGAGATGTTTGCTTTCTCAAAAATATCTTTTAAAGCAAACAACTATATATTAATTATATTTGCATGATACGCATTTATGTAACAACTGTGAAACACTTACAGTGGGAAGGAATTTTGTATAGGCATTTACAACTGGTAAACAAAACGTAACTGGTAGGTATAAATGTACTACACAAGAAAGAAATCTAAATATCTTTAAAATGCACAATTTATTTCGAAAGTGCTGTCGCAATTCAAATGCTTCTAGTTGTCATATAAAGCGTAGGCAACGTCCTGGATATAGGGACCTGTATTTAGAACCCTGAATATTGATTTGGTTTCCTACTTGTGATTTGCCTGTGAAAAAGCAAGTTAGAATTTGGTGGCAGGGGAATTTAGGAGCATTCTAGCCTCCTGCCATGATGGCTTATTTGATTAGAGTAACCGCACGCACAGCGAAAGGTCTGTGGTTCAAATCCTGCTATGACATTCGGTTTAGCCTCATTGTAGCTTTCCAAACTATGGCTTTCCTGCACATGGTTTTAATGAAAAATTAATAGGTTTGTTGCAGAAAAAAAGTATGAAGTGGGTAGGAAATAAATTTCCCATTAATTTTTGTAGAGATCATACAGAAATATATTATAGTACTCGCAGATAAAGAATGCCATGTATTAAAAGGGTCTGTGTGGATGTGTGATCGTATATATTTGTGTGCATCTGAACAGCACAACTCAAAAACGAAAACATCGATGAAACACCAAGCTTTGATTTAAGTTAAGAAACATGGATGATTTCAGGGGAAAAAGAAAGAAAAAAACCACTATAAACTTACTTTGATATGAAATATTTTTGCATTTTTATTCTCCCACAAACGGCTCTAAGCATTTTAATTAAAATATATGTTAAAGGCATTTGCTTGACAAAAAAAATGTACTTCATGAATTTTCAGAGTATAAGCGGCAGAGCACTCTTCATTAGGAAAAGTTTTTAATGCTTTTATAACTGGCTGACCATAACAGTTGGACAAAGCCTACTGCAAAGATATCTAGATCTCCTAAACCACGCAGTTTATTTACAACTCAGCTATGGCATCAGTCATTTCCGAGATATTTATCTGTTGTTATTGGTATGAATGTTTCAATATTGTGTCATTATTCTTAACTGTTGTCGTATGTACATAGTTGCTTCTCGTGATAATGACAGAATATGGCATTTCTAGCCCAGTATATTTAAACACGCGACCATTATCCCCCTTCCATCTTTATGGTCATGTCTAATGAAAAAAATGTCAAATGTTTATCTTGATTACCAGGAAGATGATAGAAAATGTTTTCCTAAGAATATTTGTAGAAGATATATAAAATAAGCTAGAGTAGGTAAAGTAATGAATCTGGCTTTAACACTTGCCTTCATTGATTTAAATACTGTTCTGTAAAATCTGATTAAGCAATTACTGGCTTGAATGCAATATTACAATTATCTTATTTATGTATACCATGGAACATCTGTGTAGTACAGCTTTGTTTGAGCCCCGGGTTACATTTAGGTAGGCCTGCGAAGGAAGACTGTGATATTACATATCTATTGTACAATTTTGTAATTCCTATTTTACCCAAAGGTATATTAGGAATATGGTTTACAAATTATAAAATTAATATACTAAACCTACAACACAATACCAAATACAATACAATATCATCAAGATGACAAACAGTAAGCATCAAAATTAATCATTTATTTTAAGAAATACTTTATTCAAGAAGGTCATGAAATATTTGTAAGTTTTGTAATTCATCAAAATATGTGTAAGTTATTTTTAAAAAATGTACACAAAGAACTAAAACAATAATTCAAGTTCATATCTTTCGAAACAGAAAATGTGGTAATCAAAATGTGAGGGCAATCCTGATCCACAAATTTAGTCAGAGGAAGATTTCATTTTTAATCGAAATAAGTAAGCAGATTTGCCAAGACCAGTTAATAATTGAATAAGAACATAATCAGGATTCACTATTTTACATTTATGTCAATCGGAAACAGTTGGGCAATATAAATCTTTAGTCAAAGCACCACATCACTTTTTAACCAGTGTTAGCCCAGTCTTGGACGATAATCTTCTTCAACGTTTGCCTCACATAAGAAATACTGCAAACAGCGATGTTTCATATCTCTACCTCTCTATGGAAGCGGCTTAATGTACATTCTTAGTTTTAAAAAGCTGGAACTGTCTATTTATTAAAATTCAAGCCCTGTATTAAATAACAATAGAAAGATAAGTGATTTTATTCCTCACTACTCATAAAATAAATGTTTGAAATAAACATATTTCATACTTTTAATCAAGATGAATAAATAAGATTATATTGCCAATAAACTTGCAGGAAAATTGAAAAAGAGCTTTTAACGACTTATACAGAAGCCCTTCCTTAGGGCATCCTAATGAGAAACAAAATATTCTTTTCGTAAATGACCGACTATTATGAAATGGATCTTTTAGGTGCATAAATCAGTATACGGAGAATTCTTTTGTCTTGCAAATGCAAAGGATGGAAAACCCTTATCCAGGTAACCCACCCTGACCGAGATTCAAACTCGGGACCTCTTGAACGTGAGACAGACATGCTACCACCACGCTACCAAGGCGGGCATGTGACACGTGGTTGAACCCTCCGAGGTAACAGGGGTTACGCATAACCCCAAACAAAATTATTTGTGGTTGGAAAAGTTAGTATTATGACTTATACTTGTTCCTCCTTGTAATCTTCTACACAGTCCAAACGCTTCGTCTAACATAATCAGTTTGTGCAGACATAATTGTTTTAGACAGCTGCATCATTGTTGGGGTTACGGATATCCCCTTTTAACTTCCGTGTTTGTATTAATTTTTCATAATCTCTTCGGAAATGAACGTACAGGAAGCTAAGTCCTCCAGTTTTTTTTTCCTTCTGATTTTGTGTTTCGTACCTTGAAGGAATATGACGGAGCCTCATCAGGCGAAGAAGAAAATGTGGAATGTCTCTTCTGAAGTAAATATGAAGAGGAAACTATCTTCCGGAGACGAGGAGAGAATAAATCCATCTTCAAATACAATATTAGGTAAGAACGGCTCCATTTGGTCTCTCATACTTTGCAACAGAACTCAATGCAGGGGCATTGTCAAAATTACTAAAGAAAAAACAGCTTCTATCTTCGCAGTTTTCATACAGTAACATAAATCCAGTGGTTTTCTTTACACTAAGGAAAGGAAAATCAGTCATTTTGCTTTCAACCTTGCACTGTAAACCAGTCATAAGTGATCAAATCAAGAAACCATAAATTATAGAATTCTTTAACTCTACAAACGTTGTGTGAACACATTTCACAAAATGCTGCATTCCTACACATTTTGTACATGAACTCGTCCTTGGCCACTTAGGATGCTCTATGGAGTGTTGAATCAAAGTGGCATTACTGCAATGATTCTGTTTACGATTAATAATCTTCAGCAAAAGAGAAAACGTAAGCACTTTTTGAAGAATCTAGGAATACAGCTCGCCAAGCCCTACATGAGTGACCTGAGCACCTGGTAAAACATTTGCCGCGAGTACTTCCTTCGAGCATACTTTCATTTCTCAGACTCAAACGACCCCTTGAATTTGAACAGCAAGGGAGCTCTGGGGCTCGGCTGCTGGGCTCATTGTCGTCCCACTGTAGGGGAGCGTGTCCGTTGTCCTGGACTTTCGGGGGAAGTCTCTATGTGGGGACCTGCCCTCTGCATTTTCGTGGCTCCTTGGGTCGGCTGCCCTCTGTCTCCTCTCGTCTCATCCTTCCTCCCGGGGGTGGCCTACTTGGGAGCATTGGTACAATGGGCCCAGCTTGGGACCTACGTACCTAATCCCCTCCGTAGTGAAGTCCTAATCCTAACACCTCCCAGATTTCAGAAGCAATCAAGATATGACACGTGTCCAAGAAACAAGGATGAGAAATACATAACTGCCGGTGGAAAGTGTGGTAATACCACTTGCAAGGAACACTGGAATGATTCACTGCTTTCAAGGTAAATAATGGGATTAGTAACAAAATAAATGAAATAATTATTTTATCTATATTTCACTCTAAGCATAGTGAAAGATATTAGCAAATGTATTTAATTGAACCGTGCAAATTTTTACCCGTGAGATAGAAATAAAGACAATTATATAAAAACCTGGGGTTACTAGCAACGCCTGTTGCCTTTAATAGGTGAAAGGTTTGTATTACCTGCGGAGGGTTAAAAATGCCCATACATGATTTAGCATGTATGGAAATGAACATCAATTGCCCATGGCCTATTCTTGTACACTCTATTTTTAGATACCCCCACAAGAAAAAAATCCAATGAGGTTAGGTCAGGGGATCTGGGGGACCTTTTTGAGATTATTCGACTATCAAAGAAACTGGTTACAAGTTCAATGGTGTCATTAGATGTATGGCACGTTGTATCTTGCTGGAAATAACCTTCTATATATCTGTGATATTATGACGTTACGTGGGAAAAGATATCCAACAAAAATACGGTGGGAAAAATTGATACTTATTTGCATTTTCTTAAGCTACGCGAACGTCAAACAAGTACAGGTAGCTACTATGCAGAGAAACTTAGGTACACATTTATTACACAGGGCGAGCTTCGAAAAAGTAGTTAGCTCCACAAACACATTTTTGGATATGACTTCTAATAGTTTTAGTATTTAAAACTCTACTTAAATTAGCGTTCAAGATTTGTCTTCAAATAAGTTGCCCATTTGGTTTTGCTCTGGTTAGAAATATAATGTATAAGTTTTCTGGCATCCTTGGTGTCACTTCTTTGTTACCTCAATAAATTGTAACGCCAGGTGACTGCAGCAGACGTAATCAAATGTTAATAACACTTTAACACACGTGTACAAAAGGTTTATGGCCGCGTTACTTGGAACACGGTAGGGAAATTATAAAGTTATTTTCGGGTGGTCTTAACGTTGTGGCGAGAAGTACGCCGTTTTAACGACGTTTAAATCTGCTATGATAACGCGCCAGGCTCAGCTGGCTAGGTCGTTAGCATCGTCTGAGCTTACAGGTCGTATTTTACACCGCAAAATAGCCTTTAAATAATAAGTCCAGCTCTTTTGGGGGGAAATAAGTGGATTCTTTTTCTTTTTCTGGTAATTCTGGAACTAGTAATAGGGTCAACAATTGCATCTGCTTGTATTATGTTCCATTAAATATCCACCGTTTACTCAATGCGAATAACTACCATCTACATAGAGCAAATTCACAAGCAACATTCCGAGTCTTTGGGACAAGAACTCTTAACATGATACAGATTCCAAAGTTCTAAGGCTTCTTTTTGACAATTTTGTGATTAAACGAGACAGCAATCCATATAGTGTGTGGCTATACTTGGGAAAAATCCCCTTATTTACCACTAACACTACTAAGTCTTTGGATACTTTTGGAAATATTACTGATGTTGCCAACCTAAACCACATAATATTGCATAAGGAAATGTCCAGGATATTCAGAACCAGCACATGGCGGAACTCTGCGATGGGATTTCAAAATGGAATGATATAATGGAGACAATACGATTCTGTAACACATTGAAACGACTTTTGCAACAACATTTTTGGGTTGGGATGCTGCATTTCTCCAGCAGATGAGGTGGCTGCGTCATGTCCTTGGGGATGGTGTCAATGTTTCAATTCTCGAAGTTGTCTCAATATGAGTGTTTGCTCTGATTCAGTGTCTCAGAATGAGCAATCCCTTTAGTTTTTGTCCATGTGTGTGTGTGTGTGTGTGTGTGTGTGTGTGTGTGTGTGTGTGTGTTTTTGTGTGTATGTGTGTATGTAGTATTTAACGCCCGCTTTTACTACATACGGCACCGCAGGCGATGGCACTGATGATACATGAGATGAGGATGGAGCACCGGTAAAATGAGACGGCGGGGGAAACCGGAGATCCCGGAGAAAACCCGCCCAGTCCCGTGTTGTTCACCCCAAATCTCACTTTGCGGTCGCCTGGGATCGAACCCGGGCCGCCTTGGTGAGAGCCAAGCGGTCTAACCGCTGAACCACGGAGCGGCCAGTTTTGATTAAATATTAAGTTAACAAAAAAGCGTTGTAACAGAAATTAGTAACTTTATAAAGGTTGATTTTCTTCACAATATTAACTTGAAGACGAGATCCCTTACACTGTTAAGGTTTTGCTTCCTTACTCCACGACATCCATATGTAGAATGACGTAAACTCTGGCAAATCTGAAATTATTGAATTTGGGTTGCTATGACAATTTCTCATTGGCTCACGTCATCTTTCGTGAAGCCACTTTTCATTACCATATTAGGTGAGTTACATAATATTTTGTTTAAATACGATTTAAACAGCTTAACACTCAAGTAACACTTTTTATAATTTTAGACTACTATTACCATCGTTACTCACATTACTATTATACTTTTTCCTTCGTTTCTATTTGATCAGTGGTTTACCTTCAATTGTTTCTTATGCTCGTTCACTTTCCACTAAAGCTTGTTTTTTCTTAAATATTTTAAACTGAATGAAATTGCCATATAAATAAATAGTATTGATTTTTCGGGACTATGTTAAAACAACTGTTATTAGTCTCTGCCCTTTTTCGAATATTACAACTGACAACAACTGACAACAAAATGTTTGATATTTAGTAAGATGTGCTATTCATTTACCCACTAATTTCCATTGGCCGGCAAACTCTCCGCTAAACTGTACACTGTTCATTAAACGAGTTGAAGTCAGAACCAGTGTGATCCTTTCTTTGAATAATACACACCCACGCATACCCTGAGATAGGTATCTCCATTAAAGTGCGGAAAACACTACCAATTTACAATGTACTAATCTGGCAGTCAGCCACCTAAATTCGTAAGTATGGCATTGTCAATGCTCTGGGACAGCCTTCAACATTACTGACGTTTCCCGATTTCTTGATAATTTACTGCCAAGAGTCGTTTCTCTAGAAAAGAATTCACATTCTTCTCTCAGGTTTTGAAGTAGTATACATAAGCTTGTTATAAATGATTTTTAAGCCTTTTATAATAGTATTGTCTCAATTGTGCTATTACACCATATGAGAAATATTATTCTCATATGGTGTAACTTATTTTTGGTTGCTTGCCCTTAATTTGAGACTATTTTTCTTTCCTGTTAGGATGTATGCTATTTTGTACCGTTTCTTCCTACACACCCTGTGTATTATATATTTCGGAGTATCTCTAGGTCCCTGAGAATGTTCTGGGAGCAGTGCCTTACTACATTACGACTTAAGTACTGGAACTACCTCACTGCATTTCCCTCCAGAATGCCCTAATCTGGCTCAGGTAATTTTAGGAACTCAGTAATTTGGTCTTATAATGCAAAAGGCCAGTTTATTTTGCCACTTAGCCTGATATTTCACTTAAAGGCTAGCCTACAGATTTCGAATCTCCTTATTGCCGTTTTGTGTATCTCTTCAACCCGTCCAGGTTGATTTGATAGTGTATCTTATATCTCTCTCATAAAGTGAGAAGCAAATTGAACCCGAAATGGAGCTGTGCAATTGAGGATATATGTGGCAGTTGTTACCTGCTTTGTGAGAATATAGGTAGTGTCTACTAATCTTTAGTGAAAGTATAGGAGTTGGAATTTTTCATTTATATCACAAGTCAGTCTAATTTGAAATAGTATATATTTTATAATGCTAAACATGTGTGAAAATTAAAGATTGAGGTGTCAGAGGACTGAAACAAATGTAAACAATCCAGGGTCAAAAGAAAATTAATATTAACGTACGGTAAACAATGTTAATTAAAAATATCTTCTGAAAGTATAGCACCCAAGAGGCAACTTTGAAGTAATGAATTGTAACAATTGTAGAACAGTATATCGAGTAACGCATTATTTAATATTTAAAATACAATAAAACATTTAAAATGATTAAACAATATACACGGTGTTCATTTTTATCTGTAATTTTACCGCGCAAAATTTGACGTCATCAATAGCATCGCTGATGGAGCGAGTTTATATAAGATTCCCCTAGCAGATTGCGGTCGTATTAGATGTGTTGACAGAAACTTTGAGACCCTCTCTACTGGCAGCTAAATATACTATTTCAGAGATGGATCTGCCCGTTTAACTATAAAGATGCGTAATTTCGCCTGGTGCGAAGATACGGTAAGTGTTTATAAGAAACCTATATTTTGCAGTGCAGTGCAATTTGATCTCAGTTCTTTTCTATCACCCACAGTTTCCTCACAAGGTAACTTCATTACAAATCAAAAATTAGCAGAACATGTTCTAGGAATGAAACATAAATTAGTGTTACAATATGTACAAAGCTTTTATCCAAGTCTAAACAATAAAATATCTCTAGTACGTAGTCTTATGTGTCCATTTTCTTATATTTCATCTCTCTCTTCCACTTAAACGCTGTCTGTATTTTGAGAAGGTATGCTTGAGGCCTTTCTGTCACGCTACAAACTATATTTATATGTCAAACCAATTTTAATGCCGGTACGAAAGTAGCATTCAACCATGAAGACAAGGTGGTCTGTGTTCATATCCAGGGGAAGGTGGTTGTATTAGTTACTAGAGCAACCATACTGAGAGCGCATAATTTGCTTACTGTTTCGCAAAAATTACCGCTTCTTCTCCATATAGGGCACTATGATTTCAAGATAGACTCACCATTGAACTATGTCGTCATTCTTGCTCAATTGGAGGGCGGGAAGTAACGAATAAAAATGAATACCGTTTAGAAATACATAAATTTAGTATGGCCAATAATATTCTAGAATATCAACCATAATGAAATGCGGAAAAAAAGAAAACAATTTCTCGAAAGCCAATGCGTCTCACATCCTAATGTGTAGACCTGATACTGTCGACGCAGAAGAGAAGGTAGTAGAAAATGGCGAAATATATTTGCTACATGGATTACTATATAGGATTAGCTACAAATACGATGCTGTCGAGCAATCAAAGCTTTTGTGAGCTATAAGTCCGGGGATTTATAATTTTCCATAAATTCATCGAATGCAGAAAATTCAGCACGTGAGAGAAAGTACATAATTGCATACATATCTATTCGAATCTTAAACATCACTTACGTAGAACACATTCACGTAATAAGTAAAGCACAAGGGATCATAATTTCTAAAAATAATAATAAAACTGCGGGTCAATAAGTTGTTTATATGCAGCAACAAAACCTTAACATCAAACACGCCTACGATTTAAATTACGATGCACGAGTTAAAACACTATTTACTAATTGTATTGTAAACATTCGTTTCAGTTTGTATCATAAGTTAATTACAAATAAAATTATTATATATTAGAAAACTTAAACACAAATTTATTTCGCTCCCTTCCGTGTCACTAAGCCATATAAGCTTACGTATCTCATGCTCTAAACCACTATAAAAATTGGCACGCAAGAAGGGGCACAGAACTACCCTAAACTTAAGTGATCAATTACTCTGTGCCCCACCTTGTCATTTTTTAACTGTTTATACATTTGGCCTTGCCTTAAGCCAGCTCTAATTAACAATGGAACTTAAATTAACAGAATAATCACAATACTTAATTTATACCAGTGATACTAGATCATAGAGCTTAAATCAAGTTCATTATACAAAAATGAAACATAATCACATACGTATATGAACTCGGGTAATGCTTATCCAGAAAGGCATTATACCTTGAAATCCTCAATAAAAGACATATTTTCACTTTAAAATCCGAGGATATTAAATAGGTGGGTGTGAAAATGGGTTACTTACTTACTGCTGTTGTTTTTACCCAGATCCGGCTACCCTACTGAGGGCGAACTTCATACACTTACTTTCTTATCATAAACTCCATTAAAGTTTAGAGTCTGTGATTTGTGGAACTACATAACTGGAGGCTTAAAGAGAAAAGATTATCTACATTCAGTTCCCGATCTCCTCGATATACGTATACTCGTATATTACTGAATATAACTCAAATATTAACAAAGACAAAACACTATCAGTATTCGCATTACTGAACAAAAGACAGGCCAGGAGATGGCGTGAGTGCAGATAATTAGAATAAATTAAATAGAATTAATATTACCTACCTTCGTTAACATGCAATTTGAATACAGATATATCTTACTGAGACATAAAGACAAGCGTCAGAGAAGCCTACAGCTGCAGCCTGTATCCCATTTACCGGCAACCTATCCGGCAGAATCAGCAGAATTCTCGCCAAATACACCAGGACCACCCATAAGCCACCTCCGAAGGTAAAACATTGCTTGAGACCGGTGAAAGACAAACTGGACGGGAGTGTACGGCATTCCCTGTGAATGTGGGACACCGTATATGGGACAAACTGTTACAAGAATAAACGAACATGAACGGAGCACTCGTTTAATGCAACGTGAGATGTTGGACTGGCGGAGCATTGTTTTAATAACGACCATAGAAACTTTCGGGACACGACCACCTTGACAACATGCAACAATTACTGGGAGCGGAGAGTTAAGCTTTGGCCATTTTCTCCGAGAGGAGCATGCTTAATCGTGATGCTGGATTTCAGTTCAGGTCCTCTTGGAAACCGGCCTTAAACATGAAAGTCCGTCGGCTTAAGAAGCACATATCTACACATCTTAATCATCAAGTTAAGTACTTATTCCTTTTTTGTTGCAATTTACGTCCTCCAACGTTAAGTCATATCGGACGGTGAATGAAATGGGTGAAATGATGCTCTAATGAGTCCGGGGTCCAAGGAGCTTAGAGTTACCCGACATTTGTCTATCAGGATAAGGGAAAATCCCGGAAAAACCTTATCCAGGTAGCCCACCCTGACCGAGATTTGAACGTGGGACCTCTTGAACGTGAGGCAGATACGCTACCATCTAAACTACTGAGGTGGGCGAGTTAAGTAGTTACCTAGGTAGTTACCTTAGTAGTTACCTAGTTAAGTAGTTGACCTAATTAATTTTTTACACTCATGCCACATCCTGATCTGGCATTTTATTTATTAGAACAGTCTGTTGTTCACTAGGTAATGCGAATATTGATAGTGTTTTGTCTTTGTTGATATTTGTATTATATGCAGTAATACATGTTGTGGTTAGAACATTTCTTTAAACATCCTGATGATGGGAAGGATGTACGCTCTAGAAACGTCGATTTCTAATCGTCTTTTTCACCTGGCTAGTTTCCCGAAGAGATGTGGAATATAGCTATAGGTGGAAATTAATTGTTCTTTCACACTGGCCGTGTGTAGGCTAAATTGTGGAAACCTAGAAGCAGACTGAAAAATTCAATGTCATAGCCGGGATTTGAACCAAGGATCTTCTGGTTACCCTCCAGCCGCTCTAACCTTTGAGCTACTATGGCCAACGTGCCGACATGGCATTAAATTTTCCAACTGGCTCGTGTTTTTCCCATTAAGTGTATGTTCTATGGTTAACTATAAAGCCCGGAACTGAAAGTCCTTAGACGGTATAAGTCGCCATTAAGGTAGTTGTCTCATGTGTGTATGAGAAGTCCTAGGTGGTTTACCGGGAGAAACACGATCAGTTGGGGAATTTAATGTCATATCGGCACGTTGCCCATACTCGCTCAAGAGTTAAAGCAGCTGGACGTCAACCAGGAGATCCATGGTTCAAATCCCGGCTATGGCATTGACTTTTTAGTCTCATTCTACGTTTCCACAAAGCTATGCGTCTTATTTTACATTCAGTTGTAGATTGAGAAGAGGCCTGTCACGAAATTACAGCAGTGTTGGCATGGCGTTTCTAATATACTCATAATATACTTTATAGATGTACTAAGAGGATACGTATATGAGATCACCTCTTAAACACATTTACCTGCAGTCCTGGAGATTTCGGATGCGAGCTCTTGGAATACATTACAAACCACGTATCACTATAAACACATGTAAGTAATAAATACTACTGCTAGGTGAAAATATACTAACTTTAAGAAAATCTTGAAGAAAGGACACTATTTTCAACCTATTCATGTGCAATATTTGAAGCAAAACTCCGTATTATTTACATTTTAATCAAAATAAGTAAAAGCTACTATAGCTTGAAGCATTTTATGTATAGTAAAATTTATAAATATATAACTGGATAACTATGCTATAGGATGTATGGCGTTCAACAGAAAAGAAACATAGCTGCGATCTACAGGAGGTGATAAAGTAATTCAGTTACAGGAAACTACATACGAGTAGAGGACGCACGCAAACTATTCCTCGCTTGGACCCGTCCTACAACTGGAGCTGACCAAATAGGGCTCTAAAAGACCCGATGAACTAGAAAGCCCTAATTGTATTTGTAGAGTATTCTTTTCTCGCAGTAAACATTCGCACCTTTGTGCGACACCACCTCATGTCATGATACCTGGAAACACTAGTGAAACATGAAAAGCAAATGGAGTAAAGATCCAATGAGGAAGAAGAAATTACTATCGTGGAGACACGTCAATTATTGAAAGTTTTGCTAAGCACAATATTTATAATTTTATGCCCGTTTCTATTTCTTTAAAACACTCGCTTGTAACTCCTTTGTGAAGAGATCTACATATTGTTGTTTCTTTACGAACAACATTTTGCTATGGTTTGATAGTGAACACAGTATTGTTACTTTTTAATACACATCACAATTATTATTATCACCGTAGTTAAAATATTACATTTGTTTCTTGGTTTTACTGTTCTTCTGAGAGACCGAGAGAGCTAGAGAGAGATATGAAAGAAGTTTGAAAATAAATAAAGGAATAACTGAAGGAAATTAAGAGGCAAGAAAGAGAACCAAACAGCAAATGAGTTTCTTCCTATATCTCTGGCCTCATTACCGTAATACTCTTTATATTCTTCTTAAGCGTTTTGTTATTTTGATCCAACGAATTTCATTACAAACTTTTAATTGGAATCAACATAAAATGTGCATTGTTTCCTATTTTCATGTACCTTTAAGGGAACTTAAGCGAACCGCCTTGCACGATAGCCTCTTACAAATGCTATTAATACCCATAACGTAAATATATAAATATCACTAGCTTCTTAAAATACGACTTTAGCGAACCAAGATAAAATAACACTACTATCTCTAATAATACCATTTTTACATAACTATAGCTATTGTACATTATGTCATTCATTTATGAAGTAATTCTTATGTTCACGTTGACCCACTCAGTACTTGCATTTTGAACTTTGTTTTTTTTTTTTTTGCTTTTGTTATTTTACGTCCTCCAACGTTAAGCCATATCGGACGGTGAATGGAATTGGTGAAATGATACTCAAAGGTGTCCAGGGTCCATAGAGCTTAGAGCTACCCGACATTCATCTTTAAGGATAAGGGAAAGCCACGGAAAACTCCTTATCCAGGTCACTCACCTTGGCCGAGATTCGAACTCAGGACCTCTTGAACGTGAGCCAGACATGCTAACGTCTACGCTACCGAGGCAGGCGATTTTGAACTTGAAATGGTTACAATTTCTATAAGAAGTGGTTAGTTACAAGTTAAGGCAGCACTGAAATTGTTTATACGGATAGCATATCCTTCAATATGAAGGTAAGTGAGGGAGTTAAAAATCGGAAAGGTTTAAATAAGCCTCTTAGACTTCTCTTCTATAAAGTATAAATTTCAATGTGAACAATTTTCCAAAGAGATTTGACAGAAACTAGTACCTTAATGAGTTATAGGTGCATTTGTTTTGCTTCATACTTTTGTCTGTCATTCAGGGTTTCCTTGTTATACAAAATATATAGAAACAAATATCAAAAGGTGATGGTTCGACTGCATCAGAAATAGAGAAGAGAATAATAGTTGGAAGGAAAGTAATTGGAATCCTTAACTCTGTGTTGTGGAGCAAAAATATTTTTCTGTAATACAAGACATTGATATATAATTCATTGGTACAAAATGTCATGTTTTATGGATAAGTGACTTGGGCAATTGCTAGAGAGTAAACGAATATATTACTGTCAACTGAAATTGATTTCTGGAGGCGAGCAGCCACGGAATGAAGAATTGAGAAAATAGGAAACACCATAACTAAGTAACTTATGAAAATCATAAAGAATTTTTTTGGAAATAATTGACCCAGTAATTGATGGAATAGACATGTCATAAGAATGCCAAATGAAATAATACTAAAGGATATATTGGAAAAGGAGATTGAAGGGTCAAGGAGGAAGATGCAACCTAGAAATAAGTGGGTGGATAGCCTTAAAATGAGAATGGAACAAAGAAAACTGGTAGAGAGTAACGCGAAGGACTGGGGCACTTTGAGACTAAAAATTTCACGTGTGTGACTGTAAACCATTGTATTGTAGATCAATTCCGAAACAATAAAATAATATTTTGTTAAGTAGATTTCCCAAGCTACTTTCCTTCTCAGGACAATCTATTTCGTCGTTTTAATCTAGCATTTTAGCTGCTTCTGTAGAAATAGAAAATGACGATTGCATGTTTCTTGTGGATATATTTTTTTTAGTTAGAATATTTTAAAAGCATTTTGTGGCATCTTTAGAAGGTGTTGATCTTACATATAGGTTCGTTATTTGCAAACTGTTGGTTTTTGAGTTTTTCTGTCAGCACTTACATACTTTCAGCATTTACTAAAAACTACCTTACTGTGGTTAGTTAACCTCTAAAGACGCTGTTAGGGAGTAATATTCATATGGAATTTTTTTTTAGTAGAAACATTCACTGTTGGATGAAGAGGTACGGTAAACACAGCGGTTGGGGACTTCGATACCCCGGATTATGTCACCTTGTGCTTTACAAGAGGCGCCGCAGGAGGTAGAGGTGAGGGACGAGAGGGTGGCCGATTCAGGAGTTACGATAGAGCAAAGGGCGGGGTGCCTAACAGTTACAGATTGAAAATATCTCCAGGATCTTTCATCCTCTGCTGGCCTACGCAGGACACAGGGAAATTCGGAAACCAGAGAGTATAATTTTCCCTGCCATGCAGCGACACCTGTCTGTGTGGCAACCTCGAAGGAACCAAGCTAATGAAGTCAAAAGAGGTTTCCACTATTTGCTTGTAAATCTATAAATTTCGGCTTTCTCAATTCGAAAACAGGTGAAAATTAAGGAAATGATTGCTACAGGAAATATGTAACAGGAACAAGAGAAATATCTATGAACTCGAAACGTCACGAAAAAGCTATGATCGGAATGGGTAATCGCGGGGATCTAACCCGGGACTCCCCGCTCCCTAATGCAAATCGCACACGTTACCCCGGAGCTCTCTCTGTAACTTAGCCAGGGTCTTATGTACTGAATAAACAATGTAAATCTCTTTAGAAGTAATCATTTGCTTCATGGCATTTTTGTGGCATTGTCACTTACGAGACATCCGTTAATACTGGTTTTAATTGTTGAGTAATGTGCCAGTTTATTAATTTGCTGCCGTTATTTCACGCGAAGTAATTCGTTGAGGATATGTCATGTAACGAGTTGGTTTTAAACATTCGACTATCGTTTAGGTTTCTTATTTCCTTCTACTTACTAAAAAAAAAAAAAAAAAAAAAAAAGCTAAATAGAACACTAGATAAAAAACAAGCCTCCACAATGATGTTTTGTAGAGTATATATAAAAATAAACGAAGGCTAGAGAAAGTTTAGGTGTTTGAATAATACTCTTGTCTGTTCTTCTTTCTTATTTTTATGCTTAGGAGTGATTTCAAACAAAGCAATATGTGCTTAGTTAAAACATGTGATGAAATGTTAAATAATTCTTGGTCACAAGATATTAGGATTAGGATTTCATTACAGAGGGGATTCGGTACATATGCCACCACGTTGGGCCCATGGTCCCTATGCCGCCAAGTGGGAGCACCCCCGGGAGGAAGGATGAAGGGTAGGAGATTGAGGGCAGCCGCCCTAAGGAGCCACGACTGTACAGAGGGCAGGGTCCCTACAGTTTACTTGGATAGAAACTTTCCCCGACAGTACAGGGCAACGAACTCGCTCCCCTACAACGGAACGGCAACGAGCCCAGCAACCCAGCCCTAAAAATCCCAGGCAGATGAGCCCTAAAGATTACTGGCTGGCGGTCCCGAAATGGTCCCAGCAGAGGAGCGGAAACCGGCAACCGACCTAACGGAAGAGGAAGTAGTTTTCCTCAGAGCATATCATCCTGCCATGCACCGCCGAGACACCCGCCGACACTTCTATCCTGAAAGAGACCACCAGATGAAAGGTGACATGAAATGATAATGGAGTTGAAATGGACGGACAAGAAATTCGCGGGATGTAATTAACCTACCCAGAATTCGCCTAGCGACCCGGGAAAACCCCCGAAAACCCCCACGGGTCAGGTAGTTCAGCCACGGGAATCGAACCCGGGCCTCCCGAATGCGGACGACAGACGAAACTGCCTGAGTCATCCAGCTCGGTGTTATAAGATATTGCAAAAGAAGGAAAATAAGTGTGAAACAGGAAAGAATAAACTCAAACCTTTTAGCATTACTCTAGCTATGCAGTATTTAGTTTGACATTTTTGAAATCCATTAACACTGCAAAAGCCCGCCTTGGTAATGTGGTGTTAGCATATATGGCTCTCGTTCAAGAGGTCTCAAGTTTGAATCTCGGTCAGGGTGAGTTACCTGGATAAGGTTTTTTTTTCCCAGGATTTTCCCTTATCTTGTAAAGAAGAATGTCAGGAACTCTACGCTCCATGGACCCCGGACTCATTTGAGCATCATTTCATCCATTCCATTTATCGTCCGATATGACTTAACGTTGGAGGACGTAAATTACCACAGAAAAAAAAACACTACAAAATGTTATATCCGGCGCAATTTGAAAATTTTAAATATGTATGTTTTTCCTTCTGTAATCTCTTTACTCTTAAATTTTTCCTTATACCCACTTAAATTTACACAAAATAAAATAAAGGAATTGACAGACTATTCACATTATATACAGATTATTTCTCTTGCCAACATACCAAAGATCAAAACCGCTTCAGGTCTTTTGATGCTACCTTTCCATGTTTACATGTTCGCCCATCTCCAATAGCTCGGTCTTTGAAGTGGTTCCACTCATCAGCTATGAGATCTTATTCATAGGATTTATGTGGGCGTTTGTGAAGGTAAGGAAAACAGTTCTACGGTAAATTTAATGTAGGTCAATAATGAAGCGAGTTGGATTAAAGTTGAATTAAACTGTTTCTGATATTTACCACGAGAAACTAACTGGGAATAAGTGAATCTTCTCATACTGTTGGACCAATACTTAGCGGTTTAGAACTCTGAAACACTAATGAGAGGTTTAAATTGCCATGAGTGACAGAAATGCTAATCAGGAGGTTCCGTGACAGCTACTACATTTGTCTTCTTCTGAAGATTGGTGGTAGTATGACTCACACTCAAGGGCTTCCGTCAGGATAAGTGTTTCTCATCCTCAGAGGTGAATATAGGGAAACTCCCAGCTTTATGAACCTGAGATATGAATATGTCATACTTTTTATTCATCATCCGATATGAATTACGTTGGATAGCGTTAATTATAAAGTATAAAAAAAAAACATTACTTTAACCCGATGATGGCCTTTAGGCTTTACAACCACCGATATTGAATAACACAAAACTGTCTTGAAACTGCAAAACCGATAGGAAAAACACGAGTATTAGAAATGCACGCTATTTTAGCAATTTAAACCCACTTACGTTACCTTAACATCAATAACTTCTTGTATATGCTCTGAAAATTTTTAACTTACTTATTCGCCTATGAAATACCGTTTGTTGCTATATTCTGAGAACCTTATTCCCATTCTAATATTCAGAAATATTGCTCACATGTGCACTTTAACCTTTTACTTCTGAGCATAATGGATTTGACTTGATATCATTGTAAACTAATTTAGTTTGGTCTGTCATATAATAATGTCGTGAATCCATTATTAGAACTGGCGGCGTATGCGCTAAAATGGTTCGCGCGGAGCGATAGCGTGGCTTGTTTACAGAAAGGAACTGATAGGCAGTACAGTGTGGAAATAAAGAGCCTGCAAAATCAGATAAAGATAGCCAGGAGATAAAAGACTTGCCGACACAGATAAAGTTACGCGTCTAGAACGTTCGTGTTTTATCTGGTGGCGTGTTAGAGAACATTATATAACAGTCTGGAATCCATGAATGGTTGTGTGTTAGTTAACGGATAGTTGTAAAGAGAGCTGTAATTGATTGGAAATGAACTCTTTGTTGTGGTCAACGACCTTGGTAGATTATAATTGTGTATGTGACGTAATTCTGCTACTGTAAGTTTATTTCTACGAAAATAAAAAAACATTTTGAATTTCTGGAACTTTGACTTTTAATTCTACGAGCCCATAAAGTTACATAAACTAACATTACCTCAATACGAAATTCCAAGAAAATATAACTTTTCTAAATCCTAGTCTAAATTCTAAATATATGACATCTGGCTCATTTGAGCACCATTTCATTCGTCGTCCGCTATGAGGGAGTAACTAAAATGTAACCCTTGAGTTTTTACATTATGCAATGCTTTTAGCATTCGTAAGTTACTCATTCTCATTATCTATCTCATTATCGTTTCTGTATAAGATCATCCCTATTACCTGTATACAATTTCAATATATGCTTTTCAATATAAAAGGTGACAAAAATTATGCAGTGAAATAAAATGTTCTTAATATTTTGGGAATACTGTTGAAAATATTAATTTCGCATCCAAGCAGATGTTGCATTTAAAATGAAGTTTCGTTTTTACACACATACCTAGGGGAATCTCGATTTTGTCTTCTTTGTCGGAGTGCCACATATCTGTATCTTCTATTTACTACGAGGGCTGTTCAATAAAATATGATCATCATTTTTAGGTCATAATTTTTCGCACTAAAATTCAGTCTCATTATATTTCGTTAGCTTAATGTGAAACAAACACGCCGTAGTAGTTTCATTGTTGGTACTCCTGGTTCCCGGCTGTGAGAACCAGGTAAGTTCACACATGCTCAGTATCGCCTCTCGCTGCAATGGAGGTAACATGCTTAAAGTTGATGTTAGAGGAAGTTCCGGAGTTTATGCTGATGAAACTTGGCTACATCATTTTCATCCTGAGAGCAAACAGCAAAGCTCAGTGTGGAAATGTCCTTCAACACCAACCCCCAAAAAATGCAAAAGTGGTTCCTTCTGCTGGGAAAGTTATGGTCATCTCATTCTTTGATATTTATGGAATGGTTTATCAGCATTTGTACCTGCACACACATCAGTAGCTGGACAATACTACAGGGATGTCCTGAAAACATTGCAAGTCCATATCAGGCGCAAAAGACCAAATTTCCATGAAGCAGGCTGGATGCTGCACAACGATAATGCGCGGCCGCATATTGCCAATGTTATTGCTGACTATCTTGCAAAAATCAACGTGAAGTGCATGCCTCACCCTGCCTATAGTCCGGATTTAACTCCGTGTGAACTTTAAAGAAACGCCTTCGTGGGAGACATTATCCATCATCAGAAGCAGTGGTGAAGGCTGCAGAGGCGATTTTGAAGGATTTCTCAAAAATGGTTTCCAGCATGTCTTTGAAGACTGGTAGAAACACTGGGACAAGTGCATCGCATTCAGGGGAGACTATTTTGAGATGGACCATCAAAATTATGGCGTTGAGTAAAGGTACGTTGTCAGAAAAACATTGTGATCATTCTTTATTGAACAGCCCTCGTATATGTAAAGAAGCAGTTAACAAATTACATATTGTTGATGTCTTACAACTGAGATTTTAATGTCAAAGATTGGTAGAAAAGCTGGTGATTACTGGGATTTAGACGACACAAAGTGAATATTCAGAACCAACTTGTATGGTTCATCAAATATGCACATATATTGCACAGATATCATTTGACAGCAGTGCTTACTACTTAGGGAAATTCACCGAGTCTACTTCACAAGATATTCACGTCGTATGCTTAATAGCGCGATACTAAATATGTACTTTAGCAGACATTATCTTCACCTAGTATAGGCACGACTGAGCATTAATTAACTCCAGTGTTTACTACCAGAAATTCATATAGCCGTAAATTTGAAGGAAATCAAGGAGTGAATTTAACATGTTATATTCACTTCATTAATTTTTTTTAATGCTTAGTATCTCTTACAGAGATTGTGACATGATAAAGCGAGAGATTCGCATTGGAGATGTCATGGCTTAGTTACCCGTCAACCATTCATTCTGATTTGGGTGTATTGAATCCTGGAGTGCCTATCTTTATACCACGACTTCCTTTCTTCATTTCCCTTCATTACAATTCCTTATCAAAGACAACTAATAAAATCTCTAATTGCAAATAACAAGTTGATAGTTCTTCAATTGATACCTTCTCATGAAGGTATTATTGGCAATGAAACAGCTGGCCACCTTGCCAAAAAAGGAACAAAACTGCAGTCTGGACAAATACCATCCCCACGAAATAACTTAAGAAAGTAGTACAAAGATAAATATCTGAAATATGGAAGGACAAGTCCAAAGAAAAAGCAACTGGGAAAACATTCAAGACATTTGGAAAGTATACAATAACAAACCAAGGAAAGAAGCAGTAGCAAAATTTAGGTTAACAACCGGACATGTTTGCTTGAATGAGCACCTAAACGGGATAGGTATACTACCAACAAGTGAATGTCTGCAGAGCTGGTGTGATGAATTCTTCCCAACATCTGGTGTTTCCCAGACTTAAACGAAGATCTCCAGAAACAGGTGATATGTGTAATCTATACTGGAAAGCCAGAGACATTTTAAAACTGACAGTATAAATTAAATGTCTATTTATTTGTGTGTTTGCCCATTTGCTTGTTTCCCCATGTTCACATGTTATGCTATTATTTGTAATTTGTAACCAATTCCTGTTAAAAGAGTTACCAAATATAATGGATTAAGTTGCAAATAAAGCTATATGTAACAAGACAATTCCCTATCATCTTGCAGACTCGTGGTGTATGTCAGTGCAGTAAAGGTGGTGCGGGTGCTTGGTTATTGTCAATGGTCTCTCCGGCTGAGCCTCATTTTAGTGGTTCGTGTTCTCATTTGGGGACGACACTGTAGACACTGGACCTGGAGTGTTGGTGGCTACACAGCGGTTCTTGGGGCCAGGATGATGACCTCTCAGCAGTGCACAAGTTGTCTCTCTACTCTCTTTACCCTTTAGGTATTCTCTTGTAATTTTATTTTTCCTCATACTAATTCACTTATAAAAATTAGGATAAATTTTCAGTTGGTTATTCATATATTGTAAAGCAATTTACCGTTGAAGCTGACACTTTTTAGAGTATAGGACACTCAGAACTCATTTATTCAACGGGAGATTGTTGGAATATTCTGCACAAAATGCATTGAAATCAAATATGCATTTGAGTAACAGGATTGCGGAAGTAATTTCTTTAAAACACCAATAATCACGAAAGTGTGTGAAGACTTTGTTACATAAGTTAAGTGTGTATGTATTTATTTTTAAAATGTTTACTACTTTAACAGTTAAAAAATACAGTAAACGAGTATTTGTAGCATCGCATAGTCAGGGAGGGTACTACATTTGTTGGAGCCAGTTTCGTGGTATTCGGTCGGCCGGAGAGGCTGATTGCTGTGTCGGTGACAGTAAGACTGTAGTAATGGATTTGTCGCATAACTTATTTTTTATTTTTGTTTTGTTTTGCAATATACGTCCTCCAACGTTAAGTCATATCGCACGATAAATGAACTGGGTGAAATGACGCGGGTCAATGGAGCTTAGAGTTACCCGACATTCGTCTAACAGGATAAGGAAATACCCCGGAAAAACCTTATCAAGGTAACTCACCCTGACCGAGATTCGAACTCGGGACCTCTTGAACGTGAAGCAGACACGCTGCCATCTACGCTACCGAGGCGGGCTAGTTATTCCTAACATACTATACATAGACACCTAAATAGATAAGTAAATGATTTACTCACATACATCAAGCTAGACGTCAGAACCATCTCCTCTTCCCATTTCTTTTAGTGGCCGTACGTTCTCTAATTTCACCTGAGATATTTAGTGTGTGTCGTTGCACACTCGAGAAACCGGTCCCGCTGAGGATTGCTCATTCAATATTTCCTGATATAAACCTTTAACATCAGCTAGTGCAAAAAATGCAACATACAAAATGTATGCCACAGAAAATTTGCCATACGAAAAGAGTTTAAATTTTCCTTCTGCTCTCTGTGAAATTCTGTAAATAAGCATTTTTCATATATTGTAAATTTAATCCCACTGTCTTGATGCCGTTTTATTCTTTATACGCTTTTGCTTGTGTATGGAAGATTTTCCTTGAAGCTTTGAAATTAAAGAATGGAATATGCCACTTTACACCAATATCTAATCTTAGCATTAAAGAAATCCTTTAAGTTGCGGTATGTTTGGTTCAACTACATTGTGAATGGAGCATGATCGTTGCTTAGCGACGTGAAGCAGTTCCACACAATGGGTCTGCATATCAGCCACCGTTTGCGGGCGCGCTAGCCAAGTTTATGGCGTCCAATTTGCAGGAGCGAACGCGGATGTAAATTAATTTTGGCACCCAGCAGAGAAGGGCAGTAAGCATTTGCTCGCTGTGCGAACTGCCTTATTACGATCTTGCCGAGGTGACTCACGTGCACTTCCTTTTTACTTTCTTCACTTTGTATCGTAGAAGCTTCATTCTCAGAAACGGTGCGTTCGGCTCTTAGAATCGACGTGAATTTCTTTACTGTTATAGCAGCCACCTAACCCAAAAGTTGTACTCAGACAGCAAAAATTGGTCACTGAAGAAATGGTTACACCTGAAACGGATTTGTTTACTCTGAGTTATTCTGGAGCGAATGCAGAGGGAGTGATGAGCAAGTCAAGATACATTGATATGAATGAGATGCAATAATCTACATTATTTTTCATGCTTAAAAATTCTTTTTTAAAATTAAAATCAGTAGCTTTCATGGTGCATTTATTTTGGTTTGTTATTTCGTTCATGCTGGGTAGTAATTTATACGTATAACTAATTTAAGAGAAATTAACTGCATCTTAACCATTGAAAGTTATAGATGCATATTTTCAAATGAAAATACTTCCATTTTATGTGATTTACAACTCATTTATATCTATAGCACTCATAAGAGAAATACGAGTTTGGTTTTTCTTTGTGGTTAATTCTTTCTGATAAGTTTTCATAATCGTTGGATAAAAATTATATTTCACAAAGTTATCAAGAGATAATCTACTGCGGTTATCACTTAACCATTGTCTGCATTGCAGGAATGAGAGCCCGAACTCACATGATGTGATGCGTGCAAGATACAAATAATTTATATGCAATTCTAATTTTTCGTTATTCTTAGGTCGTATGTGTAGTTATGTGTTTCAAATGGGATGATGTTTGTCCTAGAGAGCAGCTAGGTGAGCAACCAATCGGAGTCCTGCGGTGTTGTACTGCATTCCCCCTATGTGGTGTGTGACGAGCGTCAAACTGATCAATCTCTAATAAATAATATTCGCGCTAAGACAAAAATTCAGATTTTTAAAAAACTGATCCATGAGGTAGGAGACAGTAATGTATTTAACATAACCATAAAACCCCACATTTTTATCTTCAATTTTTTTCCTAATACAAATAAATAAAGTAGATACTATTATATTATAACAATGCATTGCGACGTAAGCACTGTAATGGATATCATTATTGGTTGGCATGTATGCCTGAACGTATATTTGAAATTACTCAGAACTGAAAAATAAACATTTGACATGACGTGATAAAAGAAATATGTACTTTGAGTAAGCCAAGATGTTTGTTAAATTTGATGAGAGGAAAATATACACTTCGTGCTAGTCTGGCAGAACGTGTGTGGTCACATTATATTTTTTTTATGAATGGCTCGTAATCTCTATTTATTATAGAGAGCAGCATTACTCTTTCATGAAAAAGTGGATCAACTGGACCCCCCCTTACTACTGCTAGATCAATTCAATAGCGTTAATGTGGGCTCAAATTATGTTGCAAACAGAAATAATATTTTTAAACTGACTGACGTTGAACGACTTATTCACGAAAACATTGACAAGGAAAATTGCGTGACACATCAGATAAACTACAAGAAGACGACTTTTGGAAAGAAATAGCACGTAACAAGATTTTGGAACCTATCATCATAAATTTGCTACTCAGACGTTGAAGACAATGACAATGACGAATTATTTCTTAATATAAATAACATTCACAGCTATATGGATGCACCGCTGGTATTTTCGTTGCATTAAAACAATAAGTAATTCATAAACTATAATTAATTTTAAACTTAATATTTAAAACACTTGCGGAATATATGAATATCCATGCTGCAATTGTGATTTCAACAACTGCATTATTATAAAACTTTGGGAAATTCAGTTGGCATTCCATTGCGTCTAGCGCAAGTGTGCGAGAGAGAGAGAGAGAGAGAGAGAGAGAGGGGGGGGGGGAATATAAAAAGAGTGGGGATAACCAGGTGGCTACCAACACAGGCAGTCCTATTTACGAAGCGAAGAAAACACGCTAACCGGTCAACACCGCTGATGCTCCACGGGGAGACAATAAACTGGAGAAACCAGGCCAGATACCTTGGAGTCACCTTGGACTCAAAGCTCACATTTGCAGAACACACCACCGAAGTGAAACGCAGGGCTATTCAACAGCTGGGAGCGCTGTACCCCATCCTTAACTACAAGAGTGCCCTCAGTAAGCAAATGGGGCTGACCCTATACAAAACCCTGATAAGACCCATAATGACATACGCAGCCCCAGCATGGGGACACTGCGCAAAGAGCCATATAGCGAAACTGCAACTAGTTCAAAATAAATGTCTTAGAATAGCCGCAAAAGTCCCGAGATCAGTCCCATTGGACTTATTGCACGACGACCTCCATATGCACACAATTGAACAATTTATCAAAAAACTTGCCGATAACATGTACAAATCTGCACACAACCACCACAATCCACTCATCAACAGCATTGGCAAATACCACACAACCATAGACAAACACAAGAGACCACTATCGCTATTCGACAGAACCATCCCACTAAACCGTCACAGCACAGACATGAACACCATTGTTATTGATTACCTTCATCAACTTGTCCCACCATAGCCACAATACATACAGCAGCTGTCCGGAAGACCCGGGGAGGATGTCACTCCCCTCCCTAGGCGGCCCGGGGACGACGGACATCCCCAACAGATGACGACCAGGCGAACTCCAGGGACCCGACCAGATAACCTGTAGATACTAACACTTGTACATATGTTATGTTGTAAAAAAAAAAAAAAAAAAAAAAAAAAAAAAAAAAAAAAAAAAAAAAAGATTAATTTAAAAAAAAACAGACAAAAAAATATAATAAAAATAAGGGCGAAAATAAAAAAAAAAATAATAAAATACGTATAATAAATGACAAGGGAAATATTTATTAACCTCCAATTGTACATTCCTCCCCCCCTCCCAATCTATTTGTTACAGGACCAACGGCACACGTCGAGGAACATCGCTAAGTCAGCTCCCTCTCCAGCTGAACCCTAAATTATGGTAAGGTATCGCAACAGTTTATATTTAGCATGACACCCCCGCATAGCTCCATCCTGCATGAGCATGAAAATCCTCCGCTAACAATAGGTCCCTGGTCAGGGCCTCGGCCATGGCCAGTACCTAATTCCCCACTCTGTCCGTATACTCTCTTGTATACGGACGCGTATTTAGTATACACACACTAACTCCCGGGTTGCTTCGGCGGTACCGGGCACCACTTACCACCTTTCCTACCCATCACTTTAGTGTAGCTTAGTGCATGGTAGGGGAGGCGACGTAGATCCCTTTCGGATGATCGCCACCGGGTGTGGCGGAGGCGGGGCCACACCCAAAAAAAAAAAAAAAAAATTTAAAAAAAAAAAAGGTGGCAAAACTGAAGGTTCCTAACGCATCTGATTCGCTACAGCCGAGAATTCTTCCTATTTGAAAGACATAATAGTAGAACTTCTGTGTCTAGAAAAATTGTTGTAGCTATCGCATAAACATGTTTAATTAATGGAATACATTTTTGTAACTAAGTTTACAGTCTCGGAACCTCTAAAAATTGCATAGAAACCTCTGGGTTTCATTAATGCTCTCTGAAGCTTTAGTGAACCTTTCAAAAGATAAAATGCAAACTATATCGGAAGGAACTAATAATGATTGTTCTAAGAATAGCTAAGAATAGTGTTTAGCAGTCATACTAAAGGGCATTTTAATCATTCCTAGGGACAGATACGTAGTGAGAATATAAGACATAAGTAAGTTGTGAATATTAGATGTTTGATATGAAAAAAAAAAATCAGTTATATTTATCTCGGCTCAGTAAAGGGAGTTTTGTACTGCCTCCGAAACACTGATATCGAGACTTTATTCGAAATAAACGTTTTGACATCACTGAGTACAAAACTTAGCTTTGGAGAAAGTTCCTTGTGTGCGCGTACGAACGAGCACACCTACCTATGTGTAACGGTATTTAAAAACAAAAGCTTCGTTAAATGACCATCTTGATATTTAAGTTCAGCGACATGCAAGGATACGAGATGAAGATTTATTAGAGGAGCCCATCAGGCTAAATACCTTTGAGACAACGCTTTGGAATTTCGAAAACATATTTCTAATGTTTCTAAGTAAAATGTAATTTGTTTAAAATATTTGCATTACAAATAAAATAGATATCTTAATTTTTTAAACTCTTGTGAAGCCCTCTTCATTCAAAATGAGCTTTCCTTGGCTTATAAACCATGAGCGACAGACAAAATCTTACTACATAAACATGCAGATTTCGTTTATCATATTATTTAAGGCAAAGTTTTTATATATTAACGATTTCTTAGGCATACTGTAGTGTCATTTTGAATCCACGATACTTTATGCTTCATCAAAGCAAAATCACGTTCGTTTTACCTCTTACCGTGCAAGGGGAATGCGATTTTCAAGCCAACACATAGCGAACCCTTCTTAGTAGTTTCAACTATCCCTTAAACCTAGTATAAATGCTTATTTTTCCATTTCAAGAGTAGACTAACATCACTACTCTTATATGTTTCAAATGGGATTATGTTTGTCCTTGGACGCTACTAGGTGAGCAACCAATCGCAATGCTGTGGTGTTGTATTACACTCCATGTAAGTGGTGTAGGATGAGCGCTAACTGAAACCATATCTAATAAATGCTATTCGTGCTAAAACAAAAACTCGGATTTTGCAAAATATGATCCATTAGGAAATTAGAGATAATGTATGCAGCTTAACCGTAAAACCCCAATATTTAAGCTCATATAGTTTTCCTAATACAAGTAAATAAAGTACTATTACATTAGTAATTTAATTCTAGCTTAGTATAACAATTCATCGCGACGTAATCACTGTAATGGATATCATTATAGGTCGGCATACGTATGTTTATTTGTAATTACTCAGTACTGAAGTGTAACGTTTGAGATGACTTGATAGAATATTTACTTCGAATAAGCAAAAGTGTTAAATTCGAGCGGGAGCAAACATTGCAATTCGTACTGGTTTGTAGAATAGTACATCGGCAGAGTGTGACTTGTCACATTATATGTATGTTTATGAAGGTTCGTAATATGCATTTACTCTAGAGAGTTCAAAGCAGTATTATTCAGTTGTTCTTCCGTTTAAAAACAATGAAATTATATGTAAAAGTGTATCAGCTGGATCAACATGTAACTGAAATGGGACACGAGGTAATCCGACTTTCCCCTTATCACAAGCAGTACAATCCAATTGAGTTAACGTTAGTTCAAATTATGTTTCAAACAGAAATAATACTGGCTTTGAACAAATTATTCACTAAGAAATTCATAAGGAAAAAAACAGGACTGGGAAGACTGCGAAAGACAGGCAGATAAACTACAAGAAGACGACTTTTGGAAAGAAATAACACGTGACGATATTTTGGAGCCTATCATTATAAATTTGCAATACTCGGACGATAGAGACAGTAACAATAACGAATTGTCTCTTGACGTAAGTGACATTCTCAGCTATATGGTAACTCATAAACTAAAATTAAAATTATAACATTTATAAGTATTGTATAATATGCCTATATCCACGTTGCAATTGTGATTTCAATAACTGTATTATTATAAAATTTTGTAAAATTCAATCTGCCTTACCTTACGTCTAGCACCAAGAATATTCGCACTTGAATGGGAGAGAGGGAAATATAAAAAATATTGGTAATAACGAGGTGGCAACGCTGAGTGTTCTAACGGATCTGACTCGCTATCGCCCAGAATTCTTCCCATTTGAAACACATAATAAGAACACTACCATACACGCCATATCTTGCCACCTCTCCTGGCATTACATCCTTCATCGGCTGGAGTAGAGTTAATTATTAGGCACCTTCCACCTTAGTCAATAGAGACATCAGAAAGTATTTTAAATGGAGTATTGGCATGCTGATAATTGATTTTGCAGTAACGCAGTGTAATTTTAGAATTAACTGTACTGAGAGGAAACATGTATTAAAATGACTTAAGAAAAAGCTTATCTCGATTAATATGAAGTTTTAGGTTGGTGCATAACTTCATAGCGCTTTTGTTTTCTGAGTTGTTACTCCTATTACAATGGTTTATTTATCGATTGCCACTTTTTATGTGAAGTTCAGCTGTTGTGTAATCGGTTTACATATCGCAGTTTGTCATTTGATGATAGTGACTGTAACTGTGGGCGCTAGAATATGGACGGTCAAGTGGACAAAGTGGAACATTTCCGACACATTCTTCTCTTTGAATTCAACATAGGGACGAACGCAGCAGAGGCATACAGAAATATTTGCGTCGTATATGGAGACAACGCCATCGGCGACAGCACAGCAAGAAACTGGTTTCTCGTTTAAAGGAGGGCCGTTTTGACACAAGTGACCCTCCTCTTTCAGGACGACCTACAAGATTTGATGAAGATTGTCTAAACGTACTAATCCACGATCATCCGGACAGTGTACTCGAAAAATGTCAAATGTAATGAGCTCTGACAATTCCAACATAGTGCGAAATTTGCACTCAATGGCCAAGGTTCAAAAAGTGGATATATGGCTTATATCCCCAACCACCCAGAATTATAAACGCGTGGCCATATGTGCACATTGCCCCAGTATTGGCAGACCTGTAAATATTGAAGGAGTATATGTTGCTGATTAACACATGTGTTATATAAAACTGCGTGTGTAGTGTTTAACGCTCCTTTTACTACATACGGCACCGCAGGCGGTGACACTGGTGATATATGAGATGATGCTGGAGGAATGATATGGAGGAGAAACCGGATATCCCAAAGAAAAGTGCCCCAGCGCCATATTGTCTACCACCAATGACACTTTGCGATCGTCTGGGATCAAACCGGGCCGTCTTGGTGAGAGCCAAGCGGACTAATCACTCAGCCACGGCGCGCCCATGTGTCATATGAAGGAGAATATATTGCTGAATAAATTGTTCCTTAACAATGTGAAGTTTTTAATGGAGTCAGTTGGTTTAAACTTTAAGAAAACCGCTACGGACTTACACACAAACCTGATACGTAAATGTTTAAGATTTAAAAAGAATAGTTTGTAGAATGAGAATAAAAATTAAGGTGAATGTAACATTCCTTTCAAAAATTTTTGTGAACTTATAGGTGAAGCTGTCTCTTGAGTACACAGCTGTCTCGTCCGTAGAGTTCCGGGGCGATCATTAGCGTCTGTAAAATGTGTCAACCTGTCACAGCAAAGTATACTTTACCAAAATCGCCTATTACTGACCGCTGACGGAAGTGCTCGCTAATTGGGAACGTAAGGTGACAACAGTTGCAGGCAATGAGTAACTCACCTCAACGTTCAACAGCAAGAAACCACGGAAACCGCAGCCATGGCGAATATCACTGTGGCCTTGGAACTTGTTGGTCCAGTTACCGACCGCAGAGTCAACACGCCTGCCTGCCCTGCGGTTTGTCCACGGGGCACAGAAAACAAACTCCAGCAATTAGCCTACAAAATATCACTGCCACAGTCTTCAAGTAAATACAAGTAATTTTACTTGTACATTAAATACCTACTTGTTGGTCAAGTGTCCTTAAGTCTGCAGTTAAGATGGACATAGCACATATCAGATAGGTTAGCAAAATTACATCATAAAATATAAGAAGTTAACGCTGCGGAAATGGCTCTGGCACTATTTCTGTATCTCACATTCGAAAGTTCGATTCGCGTGGGTTTGGTATCACCTTTTTTACCAATGACTATTTACGGGGGCTACTACCGGTCGCTTGGTGAATGCTGGTAATTATAACTAGGAACCACAATTTACATGTCCTCTGTTTCACCTCAATTCTCTTTCTCTTCGCCTTTCATCTTGTTTGGATATTTCAGTTTCATTCTGCAGGGAATTTGGTATATGTAGATCACGGTTCTTCATATCCGAGAGCAATGACCTATTTTCGACGGACCCGTAAACTCCACTCACTCACTCACTCACTCACTCACTCACTCACTCACTCAGTCACTCACTCACTCACTCACTCACTCACTCACTCACTCACTCGCTCACTCACTCACTCGTCCTCATATCAGAGGTCTCGTTAGTTCTTGGACCCCATGGGAAGTAAAAGCTGTTCGGCAGAAAGAGGCGTCGGTTGTACAACACACCACCGGGATATTTCAATCTATAGATTTTAGGCGCTCTGCCCTATTCTGCCTCTCCTCAGGTTCGGACATCCATAATATCCTTTCACCTCACTCTTCCCTCTCGAGGGTGCCTTGATAGGACACATGCATAAAATATTTTATAGGTCAAGGTGCTAACCCTCCTCAATTATCTTTGTCATACAATCGTAGGAAACTAAAGTTTTGGATAAGGGAACTATTCACATAACCTAATTTGACTTTGCACTATTCAAGATGCCGAGAAAGAAGACACCGCGGTGTGTGTGATTCACATTTGGAATATCTTGGGTTCGACTTTTCTTTGCGGTCTCCTGAGTCAGTTGATGAATGGTGGGATGGTTGTTTTTCGTCAACGAATTTCCTATCTCTATAACCTTTCTTTATCACTTCCAGGTTTGATAGACCAGTTTAAGGCATTCTTTGTGTTGCAGAGAAATGTTGCAACTTAAGCTTTCAAAGTATTTCTTCCTGGTATTTTGTAGTTCAGCTGGGCACCCTTTGACTTCCTTTAGGAATAGGACAATACGGCGTAAACATTGAACCTTTTATGGTATGATAAGTTTTATTAAAATTTAGGATCTTTTGTTATCACATCCTAATATACTTATTTTGGATTCTGAAATCATTGCAGATATTTTGTAAAACATATTCTTCAATATTTTAATTGACTCTAATTATGATTTTAAATTTATTCTGAAGAAAACTGCAGGATTACGGCTTATTCATAAATCTTCTTGGCAGAAACCAATAAATGAACATAATGTGTCATAAAATATTGAAAACTCTTTGGCATTTCAATTGTAAAAGTTGTCCTGAATGGGACAGCATTCCTTAGGGATTTAAAATATATGTAAATAATGCACCAAGGTATCTACACAATATTTACAATCATTTAGATTTAACAAGTGCTTTCCTGATACCTGACAAACAACACTGTGGTTCTATTTCCGAAAACAAATGAACTTATATCTTTACCTGTAATTTATTGACGTATTCCTTAACGAATACCATGTGCAAGCTCCTTGAGAGGTTTATTTCTGGTTGGTTTTTGGAAACTAAGCACTTGTTTAGCTACGTACAAGACAGCTTTCGCCAAATTGATTCGAAATAAATAATCAAGTTACATTTCAACAGGAAGTAACTGAGCCTTATGTTAACCGACATCATGTGATTTCCTTCATTCGTAAAAGGGTCATGGGATACCATCTGGTGAAATTGCATTATTCATTTTTAATGAAATTTAAGGACAATAAAAATATGTTCGCATACATTTACAATTTTCTGCAAAGAAGATGGATGCAACTAAGAAATTATGGTTTTCGTTCTTGGTTTGAAGAATGGCATACCATGAGAGTCTGTTTTATATGAGTCACCGTTTTTAGTGGTTATCAATAAACCAGTGGCGTGTCTTCGGCAACATGTTAAGGGAAATATACGCTGTTCAATTACTACAATTGAACCTACAGAATCTCCAAACTTGAGATGTAGTACCGGCCTTCGGTTCTCACTTCTTAAATAACAATGCATTATCTTTTATAAATTTGTGTATTTGTTTTTTAACTGACCGGAAGTTTACATTGAGTTCATATCTGAGTATATATTGTGACTTAGAAGGTTCGCAAAATTAAAGTTCAAGTTTGCCGAAATTCAAAATGCTCTTTATTTCCGTACAAAGACACTTTCTTACAGCCCTGAGCAGCAGAATGACGTAACATACACCAAGTCTCTCGTGGCTTCACCAAATGTAAACAAACAAAAGAATCCACCTTCAAATCACTACACGATTACCAGTTCTCGACTCGACTCGGTACAAATCAAATGTCCACTCACACAATAAACAGGTTACTGGCTGACAACTGCAACTCCTAGCCTCTCCCTGCTGAACTCTGACTGACTGACATCTCTCACTGCCGCATTTATAAGCGAGCCGCTGTTTCTCGGAGGCTGCAGAAGCTTCACGACGTATCTGGTGCAGCGAGAAAGTTCAGACTATCTCCGTCTCTTTCTCCCTCAGTTGCCCTGTCTCTCTCTCGCCAAGTGCCCAGCGCTCACCAGTCCGAAAGTGTGTGGCTTTGGCGCTATCTGTCTCTTTCACTCTCCGCTTCTATCTATCTCTCTCGGTGCTCATCTACAATGGCTTGTGGAAATATCAAGCTAACTGCTCAAGGTGATTCAATATTTTGAAAGTCCTCCGCCTAAAACTGGGGACTATATTTCGGTATTCTTCTTTGAAAATAAATGCTGATATCATGACCTAAGCTCAATTAAGACTGTTTTGTTTGTACTTAATTCATTGCATTTAAAATGATTGACTGAATTCAAAATTCTGCCTCAGGATTGCGCTGGGAAACATTCACACAATTAATACTGCGAGTTTCCAAATTGAAGGTAAAGGAATGGTCGTTGCATGCAAGGAGGGATATTTTGAATTTATTTTATGCTTCAACGATTCTTTCCTACGAGTCATCTCCTCCTTTCTATTGAAAATAGTCGTATTTCAACTGAAATGTTTCATGGCAATTCCTTCAACTATAGGATTTCAAAATGCATTGACGAGATTTTATATATATATATATATATATATATAGAGAGAGAGAGAGAGAGAGAGAGAGAGAGAGAGAGAGAGAGAGAGAGAGAGAGAGAGAGAGAGAGAAAGAGAGAGATCCAAAATGTCTAGAAGTAGAACCTACCGTTCTGTACATTCCTCAGAGTGACATCACTACACTAACATTTTGTCAGAGATTTGCTCTGGAAAGCATTATGAAATTAAACGCCATTTTATGCCATCTTTATTGATTGCATTAGCGCAGTTTTTGATCCTCCACTGATATCCAAATACCCTTTAGAGAGACTTGTTATAGCTGCATAATAAGAAAAAATACTGTAATAAACATGTTATATTGGTATGACTATCACATAGCTTATACAGAAAACAGAAAGATAATGAAGCGGTCAGAGAAGCAAAATATCTGGATGAGCTCAAGGTTCCATCAGCAAACTAAATGCCTTAGGCTGCAATCATAATTTCTGCCAACCAATAAAACATATAATTGGACGTGACCAATTGTTCTTGGCAAACTACATACTGGACACACTGCAATTACTAAAGTCAAAAGGTTAAAAACCACGTTGAGCTTAGGGATAACAATTGTGTCGTGAGTATACTCGCCCAGAACGGAAAAACATCTATCAGTACTGGACGGAACACGCATGCGTTTAGGTGGCTAAGAATTGTAGCTTTAGCAATTACTCATTTCTGTCTCTTTATAAAATATCTGCAGCTAAGTGTAAACACTGCCATTCAATTGTCACATTTCCAATATATCCTTCCTATCGGTACAATGCTCATCATCTTCAATGGTCTATTCGTGCTAGTCTCTCTCTGCCCTTGAGTGACCCAACGATTTGTAAAATAACATGTAATTTTTTTATTATCTAGGTCGAAGTTTCTTTCAAAGTTGCTTAGTTTTAAAAAATGTGTTTGATCATCCCTTGATCTGAAACCAGTTGGATAGAAATGTTCAAGAGTTTACAGGAACACAAAAGGCGAGGTGGTTCATTAGCTGATGAAAATGTAATTAATAATACAAATTATTTTATTCAAAAAGTTAATAAATAAGACTAACAACTAAATTATAAAACCTCATACAAATCAAGCTGCATGAAGGGTGAGGTTGAACGGGATAAAATCTGTGGTCCCGAATAGTCTGAAATATTTTGGGAATAATAATAATAATAACAACAATAATAATAATAATAATAATAATAATAATAATAATAATAATAATAATAATAATAATAATAATAATAATAATGATGATGATGATGATGATGATGATGATGATGATGATGATGATGATGATGATGATGATGATGATGATGATGATGATGATGATGATGATGATGATGATGATGATGATGATGATGATAATGATAATGATAATGATAATGATAATGATAATGATAATGATAATGATAATAATAATAATAATAATAATAATAATAATAATAATAATAATAATAATAATAATAATAATAATAATAATAATAATGATAATGATAATAATGATAATGATAATGATAATAATGATAATAATAATAATAATAATAATAATAATAATAATAATAATAATAATAATAATAATAATAATAATAATAATAATAATAATAATAATAATAATAATAATAATAATAATAATAATAATAATAATAATAATAATAATAATAATAATAATAATAATAATAATAATAATAATAATAATAATAATAATAATAATAATAATAATAATAATAATAATAATAATAATAATAATAATAATAATAATAATAATAATAATAATAATAATAATAATAATAATAATAATAATAATAATAACAATAATAATAAATAATAACAATAATAATAACAATAATAATAACAATAACAATAACAATAACAATAACAATAACAATAAGAATAATAATAATAATAATAAGAATAAGAATAATAATAATAATAATAATAATAATAATAATAATAATAATAATAATAATAATAATAATAATAATAATAATAATAATAATAATAATAATAATAATAATAATAATAATAATAATAATAATAATAATAATAATAATAATTATATAATAATAATAATAATAATAATAATAATAATAATAATAATAATAATAATAATAATAATAATAATAATAATAATAATAATAATAATAATAATAATAATAATAATAATAATAATAATAATAATAATAATAATAATAATAATAATAATAATAATAATAATAATAATAATAATAATAATAATAATAATAATAATAATAATAATAATAATAATAATAATAATAATAATAATAATAATAATAATAATAATAATAATAATAATAATAATAATAATATTAATAATAATAATAATAATAATAATAATAATAATAATAATAATAATAATAATAATAATAATAATAATAATAATAATAATAATAATAATAATAATAATAATAATAATAATAATAATAATAATAATAATAATAATAATAATAATAATAATAATAATAATAATAATAATAATAATAATAATAATAATAATAATAATAATAATAATAATAATAATAATAATAATAATAATAATAATAATAATAATAATAATAATAATAATAATAATAATAATAATAATAATAATAATAATAATAATAATAATAATAATAATAATAATAATAATAATAATAATAATAATAATAATAATAATAATAATAATAATAATAATAATAATAATAATAATAATAATAATAATAATAATAATAATAATAATAATAATAATAATAATAATAATAATAATTGTTTTTTTGCTTTATTGATATCAACAGCATGCTCCATTACATAGTAATACTACGTGTTTTATAGTTAGATGTCCTATTTTGAATTAGTAATTGTAAACATTACAACAATTTTACATTGGGTTATTCTCTGTTTTAGACACTATGTACATTAAATTGAGTTTATTCTTCTAGCTGATATTTGGAAGTTCACAATTTTTAATTATTTCACTCTAAATACTTGTCATATTTGTAGAAGTGGTGCTTTATGTTTTAGTTAATTGTAAGATTATAATGAATCCGGAGTAAGTTGATTGTATAGAGTTCAAAATTTATCGTTATTACACTCCAAAAGCTTCAGCCCATGTCCGTGATTTTTATAGAGGTTGCAAATTTTACGAACGACTTCAGGTGATTATTCGCAATCTTCTCGTTGGTGGTAGGCCCTTACCAACCAATTGGTGGTAGGCCAATGGTAGTGGCTCTCCATTGCTTGTTACACTTTTTGCCAATTCTAGTCTTTCTTTATCAAGTCTTCTGCAGTTAAATATTATATGGTTAACGGTCTGTTCTTCTTCTCCTAGGGATAAGAATAGCAATAGTAATGATTAATAATAATCAGTAGTAAGGGCAGGAACATCACTCATCAGCATCATCATTTTATTACGTTTTGAATATATCTGATTCCTTTCTGACCCCTAAAAACTTAAGTTTTTGGATGCTCAGTGCACCTTTATGTCTAGATATCTATTTTTTCGAGAAAATACAGGGGTAGATAGATGGAATAACAGTAGAACCTAATCTCTTCTTTAACTTAGTGATATTTCACCACGTACATTCTAGAGAACTTACAATTGTGCTAGTATAAAATGCGGCATTCTGAACATTGCTATTTTAGTTCCTTTGTTTGCGATATACAGGTCATACTTTTGTCGAAAGTAATTCCCTGTATTTTAAGGGTTTGAACTATCTTTAGCTTTTCCTAGTCGTCATAAGTTGGGGAGATTAATGTTGGACATTACAGAAGGGTACAGTTAAGTTTGTTTTCGGAGATTCTGAAGCTTATTGGAGACAACCATTCTTCCGCGATATTAAAAGTTATTACTCGACAAAGCGTTGAGGTGTATTGACCTTCAGGTGACCAGCGCTGCGATCGTTCCTTATCGGGTCTTATCTGCTCGATTATAAGAGTGAAATTTTAGTAAGTTGATGTACAATAAGTTATGAAACACCAATAGAGCTATTGGAGGCTGCGTGTGTCTGATACGTTTTCTCGCGCCTGCCGATGTATGGCACATTGCTGTCCAGAAGACATGATTATATCTGAACAGACTATACATACACTGGACTCAACATGTATGTGCGATAAGCTGAGGTAAACATCTCTGTGTTGCGAATTTTTCTGCGCTTTGCCATGTAGCACCTAACCTTAAGAACTGATTACTAGTTTGGTTTTAATTTTGCCATATATATATATATATATATATATATATATATATATATATCTCAAAGACATGTAAACTTACTTTCACTAAAGATATGATGTACTCAGTGATGCCATTTATGACAATTAGAAACAGCTTAAAGCTTGTAACAGACTCTTTATACTGGCAGTGATTCTGATAAAACTTCATTGTTACGAAATTGCATTGTTGCTTCCTGGAGAAAATTATACATAGTGAATATACATATTTCCGTATTTCCAATCATCTAATTGTGAACTACGTTCTCTTTCTACTTTGCAGCATATGACTTTCTAATACACATACAGGATTACTGCAACTGGTGTAGCTAATTGTATGATTTAAATGCTATGTGCTAGATGTCCTCTACATCTCATTATAACCCAAAATGTCTTATTTGAAAGTTCATTAAACGTTTTTGTAGTCATTAAATAAGGCGTCAGTGATTAACTCTTCTTTTTTATACCAATTTTTGCATTACAAATTTTAAATCCAAGCGACAACGTCGTTTTTCAAACCCTCATTTCTCCTTTCCTGGAGCCTATATTTTTGTACGGAAGAGTAGATATATCCTGGAAACCCAGCTCAGTAAACAAATCCCTTGCTAGTTTTGCAATCAAATCTATTGCCTTTTTTAAATATTGAAATTACCATCTCCATTCCGTGCCGTTCTTCAAGAATTGTTTAAATACCGTAACATATATTTAGGTTGTAAAGGAAGTACAGTTTTTTTCCATTTCATTTAAGGCCTCTTACTCAACGTTCGCAATTTTATGGGGTAAGCATGGATTCTTTGGAATGATATTTATGTTCAGTACGTCTCTCTTGCGCCCATTAATGGCTTTTATCACATTCTGAAACATTGAAACCCATTTAAATTATATTTTAAACCGCTTACGCACTTAACCCTACACTCTATTTAAGTTTCTGATTGGTTGATTTGCTGTTTGCTTCTGTATATCTATGGTTTATTATATCTGCTTATGAGGGGGCTGCAGAGTATTTTATATTTAAAAAAAACCAACTAAGTACCATTAGAACTCGGGAATATTCCCATTGAGTGCATCAGTGCATTAATCGGAATAGCGGACTTCGTAGTTGAACGAAAGGCCGTTGAAAAATGCCTGACATCGATTGCCACGACAAGGAAAATCCTCCAACTAATGATTAAATGAAGCTACTCAACACGATGACGCTTGAACTTCTAACTTTTTCCTCTTGCCAGACCACTCTCAACATATTACTTCAAGTAATTGGAAATATTGTCTCAAGCATTTGAACGGGTCGCAATGAAAATATCACGATGAAAATCCTACAGCAGAGAGGTTCTTCAACAGCACAAACTATCCTCGCGATAACACCGTGTTTCCTCCAATGCGATAAATCATTACTAACTACACTATGTGAGTTTCAATGCTAGAACTTATTGTACATTTTCATTGCTACTTTTGATTTAAAGAGTAATTAATTTTATTATGGCAAACGGTTAATAATAATAATAATAATAATAATAATAATAATAATAATAATAATAATAATAATAATAATAATAATAATAATAATAATAATAATAATAATAATAATAATAATAATAATAATAATAATAATAATAATAATAATAATAATAATAATAATAATAATAATAATAATAATAATAATAATAATAATAATAATAATAATAATAATAATAATAATAATAATAATAATAATAATAATAATAATAATAATAATAATAATAATAATAATAATAATAATAATAATAATAATAATAATAATAATAATAATAATAATAATAATAATAATCATAATCATAATCATAATCATAATCATAATCATAATCATAATCATAATCATAATAATAATCATAATAATAATAATAATAATAATAATAATAATAATAATAATAATAATAATAATAATAATAATAATAATAATAATAATAATAATAATAATAATAATAATAATAATAATAATAATAATAATAATAATAATAATAATAATAATAATAATAATAATAATAATAATAATAATAATAATAATAATAATAATAATAATAATAACAATAATAATAATAATAATAATAATAATGATGATGATGATGATGATGATGATGATGATGATGATGATGATGATGATGATGATGATGATGATGATGATGATGATGATGATGATGATGATGATGACGGTGACAATGACGGTGACAGTGACAGTGACAGTGACAGTGACGGTGACGGTGACGACAGTGAGGGTGACAGTGACAGTGACGGTGACGGTGACAGTGACAATGCCAATGACAGTGAGAGTGACAGTGACAATGACAATGACAATGACAATGACAATGACAATAACAATGAGAATGACAATGAGAATGACAATGACAATGGCAATGACAATGACAATGACAATAATGATGATGACGACGATGACGACGACGACGATGATGATGATAATGATGATGATGATTATATGTTTCTAGTAATATTTAACTCTTGCGTATCTTATGAGTCCGAGTAACCTTCCGCAACAAGAAAACAAATATACAGAATGCAGATTTATATATATATATAGTAACAAATTATTGCACATATATTTATTTGTAATCCTGCATTAAGAAATTTCAGGCCGTTATTCTATTGAATGCCGAAAGGGGAAAACATTAACAAATGCTTGTTCGAAAATTTAGATGATGAATTTTTGTCTATTTTGGAAAAAAATTGCTATATCTGTGATGCTTTTAGCTTCCGGAAAATAAATGCATGTGATACGGTGGCTTTATGTTTGTGGGAATGCATATTTGTAACAAATGTGTTATAAGTTTAATAATAGTTTAAAGATTGGTGTGGAAACTTAATATGCATAAGAAATTAAAGTAGGAAATTCAGTGGGCATGATATGAAGCAATGTGAATATGACATGATATGGTGAAACGTGTTAGTATTGGTTGTTGGACCAGTGATATATATTTCTAATAGCAACGAAAAGAGTCTTGGACAATTGGCTAGGAAAGATAACGTCTTTTTTATTGTGTAACGTCGAGGGGAACAGACGTACAACTCTGTAAAGGAACAGAGTGTAGATAAACTCTAAAGAAATTATAAAATTTATTCACTATTTCTGCTTAAATTCAATTCAATTATATTAATCAAGTTCATTGTTTATCTAGGTTAGGTCGTGTTCTGTAAATTTATTACGCATAATTAAATGAATTAAATTATATTAATTTAACAATACAAATTGTATTGTTTCTCCACTAGATAAAAGTTTAATTACCTCGTTCGAGTAAACGCCTGAAAACAGAGTTCTCATACACCGACTGGAGCAGCGCCGGAGATCTTCTAGAGGCATCGATACATCTGAATGCCAGATCGGAGCTAAAGACTCGGTTCGAGAAGACGCAGGAACAGCATCCACTTTCGTAGAAACGCATCATCCTAAACCTGATATCCTGTCAAGCAATATAATGGGTGGCGCACGATTCCACGTTGCGCTACAGTTTGATGCAATAATATGGGTAGCTCAGGGTTGAGCAATGAAGTTTCTCTCAGGGTATGCGTGAGTATGGATGAGAAGGATGGTTTTAATGACACTGGAATGCCCGTTTCAAATTGGTTTAATGACTGCTTCTTTTTATCATTACATTAAACTCGGAGTTGCCGACCAAGGGTTACCAATATCACTGTTTAGAGTTACTGTATATGAAATACTTATTACTCGAAAAAACTTAATTCGTTCTTCACGTACATATGAACCGACAAATATCTTCTCTCATCGCTTCTGGTCTGCCCTCGACCAAGACAGAAGAAGAGGACACCCGAATCGGCTTCACGCCATCAACTGAATGTCCACAGCTGCGCGTGGGTGTGTGTGACTTTCACTTTCTTGAAGCCCTTTTTTCAACCAAAGTCTCCCTTTGTGACTATTTTGTCATACCATTATGAAGGGTCCGAAAAATACCATATTCAAACAAAGTCAAGTGCTACCCTTTAGAACTCTGCTAAGGACACTGTTTCTTACGTTTCTTTTGTTAAAACAACTATTCAACATAACTGCTATTCGACTCAACTGCCCCTCCACGTGTTGTAACAAAGAACCAACATTCCTTTGAAATCCGTCATGATTCTTTACTTATTTCAATCCTTTAACTTCGGTATCACCTGTCGCAAAGTTCTGCTCAACGTGATGCTAAATCTGAACATCTCCACGTACGTAATTCCGCTACATATGACGCCGCAACACGGGGCATCGAGAACATACCCTCCATGCCCATGTATATAACATTTTGATTCTAGATTAAATACAGTTTTAAGTACAGCATCCGTTATAAATGTTACGAATGGTATTTTCAGCTAAGAATGCAAATGCTTTAAGTGATAACTCAGAGGTATATAAAGGCATATTATCTACTCGTATGTGCTGTCTTTTCACTTTCTTTTGTTACCTAAAGGGTTGGAGGAAGTACTGTGTTCAAATTAAAACATGGCTATCCAGATCTCATTAGAAAAGCCTTCATGTGCACCGGGGAGAAAGAGAGAGAGTGTGAGAGAGAGTGAGAGAGAGAGAGAGTGAGGGAGAGTGTGTGTGTATGTGTATGTGTGTGCGCCCGCGTGTTTAAATTTCCGAGTATTTTTTGAAGAATCATGCATTACCCTTTTGCTTCCTTTTTATAACATTTCCAAACCAGTATATGGTTGTTAATAGCTCCAGCTGTCTCTACTCTATTAGAGCACTTCAAATAGTGCAAAGAAACAATTTCTGCAAACGTTTATCTCGATTAGATTGGAGTACATCGAACAATAAACTTTTAAAGGTTAGCATTTGAAAGAAATAAAAAATACTGAATGGGAGGACGATTTAGAGATTCCAGGGAGATAAAAGTCCAACCCCTGGTAAACTAGTATAAATCAATCAGCTGGCGTTCTGTTAAACAAATATTAGGATAATAAAATAACATGTAATGTTTCATTACCCCAGGAAAAATGACAGCAGATGCCTATTCTATCATAAATGTTGGTCAGTTTTAGCATATACCTACCTTCAGTAGATTAAATTACAAAATAGACCTAAAGATGTCATTAAGCTTTAAGAACAGTAGTTATTGGTTCTTAAGCACGAGTTGCTTGCAGAAGGAAGTTAAAAGGTTGATTTATCGGGGAAAATGGGAGTCAGTTGAGGAAATTTAATGTCATGTGCCCGCATCGGTCGCGTGGGGTAGCGTGTCTGCCTCACGTTCAGGAGGTCTCGAGTTAGAATCTCGGCCAGGGTGAGTTACCTGGATAAGGTTTTGTCCCGGGATTTTCCCTTATCATGAAAGAGGAATGTGTGGCAACTCTAAGCTCTATGAACCCTGGGCTCATTAGAGCATCGTTTCACCCCTTCCATTCATCATCCGATATGACTTAACGTTGGAGGACGTTAACTACAACAGCAACAATTACAACAACGTCAACGTCAACGTGGGCGTTGTCATATTAGTTTATATGTTAAGAACAACTGAAAGGAAACTGGTAGATCTGTGATTGAAATCCCTGTTAGATCTGAAAAGTTCAGTCAGATTCTATATTTCCATATTCATCAATGATTAAACCTAAGGAAAGTTCAGTGCAATGAAATTAGAGCAACTCTGGTCTTCCTAGTATACTTTAGAACAACATATTTTATATGTTGATGCTGTTATTTTGTATCATACCAAGTTACATCTTTTATTTAAAAAATATATCATTTGCGATGTCTCTCAGATATTATGATGCTGGATGCTGGTTCCCAAACTACAAGGTCTAAAATGTACCCGATAGCTTACAGATTAAAATGCCGCAAACTTGTTCCTAACTGCCGCGAAATATTTTTAAAGAATTAGTAACAATATTTAATAGTTATCTTTACACTGCGATACGAAAATTATTGATGGGTAGCATTAATACGAAGTTTAAATTTTTGGCCGTCACATAAAGGAATCAGGTAACTTTTATGTTAGGGAAATAAATAATAAAAGCGGTAAGTCAAGAAAATCAGGAATCTAGTAAATCTGGTGAACACAAGAACTAAGCTGCGTCTTTCTTGAAAGTCATTTATGTTCAGAAATAGAAGTTGCGAATATCGTTAGGCAAAATTATAAAAGTAATAATTAGAATGAAGTTCTTAGAATTTAAGAAAACATTGAGTAAAAATTGTGTTTCACAGGCAAATATGAAACTTCAAGCCTGCAATTTTATATAGAGATCTAGGTGGGATTCAAATTTGTATGTGGAACTTAAAATAATAATGAAAAGCATCATGCATATCCAGAATTCCTGTCTAATTCTTCGTGTTTTACAGGTATGCAGAAGTGTTTACCATGATCGAGTATCGACAGCTCGGGTCGCTTAAAACCACGCATGACTGGTGCTTAGACGGTCGCCTCTCACCAATGGCTTGAGGGAATTACAGAAGACTGCGTGCGAGGTATGTGGTGGAGGAAGTGGGCCTGAGCGGATTGTTCTGGACTCTCCTATTTACTCTGCCATTTGTAATTACTTTCCTTTCCTCCACTGCACCAACACTTCATATCATCCACTTCTTCCCCTCATTCCAAATACGGCTGTGAATAGGTTGACTTGCTTATTCCGTCGAAGGTACACTTAACATGAAAAAGATTGCATTTAGCACTATTAGAAAATTTATAAACTCCATTAGGAATTTTAAACCAATTCTTAAATTTGATATATGAAGGATCTAACCATACTCCACGTTTCTGTAAATATTACAGAATATTGTATTTTCAGTCACTGGAAGCACTAAAATCTTTATTGTTTATGTATTTCATGTTCCAACTATCTCTAATTTTGAGTTCTTAAAAGGACTTCCAGTTATTTAGTTTTAATTACTATTTAAGGATGAAATCGAGCATCATTTTACAACTGTAATTTCGTTTCATTTGTTGTGTCTGCATTGAATTTTGGCTTCTCAAGACTTCTACGATAAGAACATATGTTGTGTGGAGACATGTCTCACCTTTTTGTGCCAACAGCTCACGTTTGTCTTCTGTAATTCCATTCTTAAACAGGGTTTATTGCAGAGGACGCTGGAAAAATACTTAACTGGGGTTTTTCATTAGAGAAACAATGTCATTCGAATTCCTCTCTTTTCTTCGGTTTAGATACTTTGTTTGCACTTACTCTTCTAAAGCGTATTCAGAAAATTAAGAGTCTTGCGATTTGTAAAGTCTTAAAATCCCTCTGAAACAAGCGTTTTAAATTCTTTCTAATTGAAGAATGCTTAATACAAGACATTTGCTTTCTAAGTCACACACCATTAAGAATCCTTTTCAAATATTATCCATTTCTCAACCATAACACGGCAAACGCTAGTAGGAGAACACTATGTCGCAATCGGTGTATACATAGAAAAGTGTGTCAACATCGCAATGTGACACGTTTGATTGACACTGGACCGGTAAAATCTTATCTTTCTCCCGCACCAAACTTTCTCAACAGCTAATAAGAACTCTAATGCACAATAATAAAGTTTAGCTGAACAAATTGATGAATATTCATCTTAAATGTCATGCTTACCGCTGCTGACTTTCCATTATCAGTTTAAAGCAACAAAATTAATAATCATATTAGTTATATTCAGTATCGTAAAGAGAGCTTTTGCTTTGAAAGCATATGCGGGGATTTTGCCTTATCTTACAGGAATATCTTTGCAGAGTTCTCCTAGTCCTTTTAGAGTCCGGTGATAGGTAAAACAACGTACATAACAAATTCTGAAGAAAAATGTCTCGTACATTTTCGGTTAGCAATTCCCCGTGCTTCGATGTAGCCATGAGCCCACCTGAGAAGAATGGTGCAGTTGACCCTCCATCGTATTCATTGACATCAATGAACTTCCTCTCGGCGATTATTTTAGCACTCATACATTTATATTAAAGGATAAATGAAATATAAAAATAAAAATTTTTCAATGACAAATTATCAGCAAATAAGTCCAAAACCAAGGCATTTAAAGGAATTAATCCAGTAAGATCAAAAATAGTGTTAGATAACATAACAATTGAGCAGAAATCACACTTTAAGTGTGATGTAATGTTTCGTACCAAGGGGAAGCTGATATAATAGAGAAAATAACTAAATTTAACTATATAACAGGCACAATAAAAATAACATTAAAAATAAAGCAAGAAAGGACTCTATAATAAAACTACACAAAACAATGGCAATACCAACTCTGATCTATGGATCAGAAACATGGGCACTAACAAAAAAAAAAAAAAAAAAAAAAAAAATAGTACGAGAATACAGTCATCAGAAATGAAATTCATAAGACCAATAGCTGGCTATACCAAAATTGATAAAAAAAACGTAGTCAGGAAATTAGGACAGAATTAAAAGTAGAACATGTTCAAAGGATAAAATAATAACAGAATACCAAAAATAGCCTTAAACTATAAACCTATAGGAAGAAGAAACCAGGGAAGACCGAAGAAAAGATAGGCAGACCAATTTGGAGCCGGAACGGGTTAAACAATCCAAAGCCGTGAGGTAGAAGAAGAATAAAAATAAAAGTGAAAATTCTGGGTTTACACGCATGTCAATGTCTGCTAATACATGTTGTACTCTTAGACGTCCTGGTTTTATAGTTGCTTAGGGCCAAATGAAATAAAAATTAATGTAAGAGCAAACTGAAACGGAATAGGCAAATTATTTATTGATTAATCGTGTGATTACATTGAATACAGAGCTTTAGTGCATCATTGGAGAAACGTCGATTTATTCGGTTCAGAAATCAGTAGCACAGTGGGGAGGGAGTTCATTATGAAGTAGAAAGTTATTTCAGCTATGAAGAGGCAAGGGATTAATTAAATTCACGACTTCAATGGGTAAACTTATTCAAGCTACAAGCCTTGTAAAGCGAGTTTAAATACTCATACAACATTTGGCAATCATGGCCCTCTAAAGTTAACAACGTACGTCCTCTTCTGATGCCAAAGTTCTGCTTCTTCTTTTTAAACACGTGTTTGTAACACAAATTTAATGCCTTCACCATACAATACGTAACCTACTTCTGCACAGCCCTCTCAACTTTTATCGGCAATTTAAATCTGCACTCATGTTAAGTTTATTTACCAAAGTTTGCTAGCGATTCTATCGCTTCACTTTTCCTTTATAAGCAAGAGAGACTGCTGGCTGTGGTTCTTACTAAATAAAAGGGTTCAAAAATTTAACGTTTTCCGTGGAGAAAATTGCCCACGAAACAGTATATGTAATTTCTAAAGGCAGCATAAATATACTTTAAGGGTATATTCGGTTTCAGAGATTGCAAATAATAAATTTAGAGTTCTAAAATTGTATAAGCTCAATATGTTTTTAAACATATACAGAATGCTTCAGAAGTACTTTTACAACTTCATGTAAAACAACCTCACGCCAAAAGAAGGGAAAAGGTTCATATGAATATATGTCCCATAAACCTTGGTTTACGCATTATTCCTGCCACAATGAAAGTATGAGTTCAACGGCATTCGGGGTCCAACCTCAAAACTCAATTTCTTTATGCACTCATACGAGGGCTGTTCAATAAAGAACGATCACAATTTTTCTGGACAACGTACCTTCCTCATAATTTTATAGTCCTTCTCAAAATAGTCTCCCCTGAATGCGATGCACTTCTCCCAGTGTTTCTGCCAGTCTTCAAAGACATGCTGGAAACCATTTTTGAGAGATCCTTGAAAATCGCCTCCGCAGCCTTCACCACTGCTTCTGATGATGGATAACGCCTCCTACGAAGGCGTTTCTTCAAGTTAGGGAATAGAAAAAAGTCACATGGGGCTAAATCCGGACTATAGGGAGGGAGAGGGATGCACTTCACGTAGATTTTTGCAAGATATTCAGCAACAACTTTGGCAGTATCCAGCCGCATTATCATGGTGCAGCATCCAGCCTGCTTCACGGAAATGTGGTCTTTTGCGCTTGATATGGACTTGTAATGCTTTCAGGACATCCCTGTAGTATTGTCCAGTTACTGATGTATGCGCAGGTACAACATGCTAATAAAGCATTCCATGAATATGAAAGAATGAGATGACCAGAACTTTCCCAGCAGAAGCAACCACTTTTGCTTTTGGGGGGGCTGGTGATGAAGAAGGAAATTTCCACACTGAGCTTTGCTATTTGCTCTCAGGATTAAAATGATGTAGCCAAGTTTCATCAGCAGTGATTACGTTTGAAAGAACCTCCGGATCTTCCTCTAACATCAAATTTAATGCGAATGTCCTTTTGTTCGGGGATCAACAGTCTTGGAACCCATAGCGCACAAACACTTCTTATGTGTAATGTTTCTGTCACCAACGTGTGGGTGGCACCCAATGAAATGTTTAGTATTTCAGAAAGTGATCTTAAATTAATTCGCCAATCCTCTCTCACAATGGCAGCAGCAGTGTTGATGTTTTCTTCCGTAAGAGTAGTAACTGGAGCACCGGGTTTACCATCCTTTGAAATTGATTGTCTCCCCTCTTTAAACATTTTACACCACCTCCGAGCTGTGCTGTAGGGAAGAATTGACTCTCCATAGGCCTCCTGTAACATTGTACAGGCCTCAACTGAAGAATTGTTGAAACGAAAGCAGAATTTCAAAGCCACAAATTGTTCCTCGCGTGTTACCTCTATTGCAGCGGTAGGTGAGACTGAACATGTGTGAACTTACCTGGTTCTCACAGGCGGAAACCAGGAGTACCAACAATGAAACTACTACAGCGTATTTGTTTCACATTAAGCTGACAGAGTATAATAAGATTGAATTTTAGTGCAAAAAATTATGATCGCAAAATTATGATCATTCTTCACTGAACAGCCCTGACTCATTGTACTACATATGGTAGTTGGCGAAGTGTTGCCATGGGGACTTGTTTACGTTTGTCATTTGTAATCAGTCTGTCTTCAATGTTTCAATTGTCCACATGTACTATACGCGCAAGTTATCTTGAGCGCTAGTTTTACGGTGTAGTGCGGGCAGGGGGGGAAGGAATGAGAGCTAAGGCTCTTTTTTCCTGGTGTGCAGTCATCCTAGAAAAAACACATTCAGTAAAATAGCGTGTAAGTTAAGCGAATATACGCGCCTCAAGTGTGAGATATGTGGACAATCAGTAGGTTGAGCTCGACCTGATAGCCTGTATATTTATTTAGTAACTCCTTATATAACAAATACAAATATAAAATAAATATGAGAGTTATAAATACTCATTCGCCTTGTGATTCTTCGAGTCCGGTGCATCACTTTCATCGCTAGCATCCTCTGATGTGTTGACGATAATTTCATCAATCGCATTTTCTATTACACCATCATTTCTGCAATATTTCACTGAAAGCTCTTGGATCTTCTTGCAATGCCTCGCGGTTACGGAAGATAATGCTTCCATAGCAAGTATCCGCAGATTTGTGGCCGACATATCACCAGTAACGTGGCGTCCTCTGAAAACATTCTTTATTTTTGTCCACGCCAGTACAATTGCACTCATATCACTGTTATATGGAGGTAGACGAATAGTAATGTGGTTCTCTTTCGAGAGCCATAAAATCCACGACATACGTTCGTTGTAAACTGGTTAGCTAATCAACCAAGAAATTGCTCAAAACGACATATGGCGCACAAGTGAAAGCTTAGCGTATTAGCCACCAGATGTCAGAGTGTATAGCGCATTTCAAGTTTCAAAGTCGTGTCACCCCTCTAAGGGAAACCTTATGCCAATTGAAGCGATGCGCGGTCTAGCCTCATTTTAGAGCAAGAGGTTTATCTCAGGGTATGCGTGGATATACAGGAGTAAGGGTGACACTGATAACACTCGAAACCAAGTTTAAGTCTCGTTTAGTGACTGCTTCTCGTTTTTATAAACACATGAATCGCGAAGTCGCCGACTAAAGGAAACCAATCTATATTAGATCCGAAGTTACCGTATATGTATCGCATATTATGCGATAAGATGTAATTCGTTAGTTGCGCAGGAACAAATACTTTCCCGACACACGTCGGATCGCCCAGCTGTGTCATATTCCTTTTAAGCAACTTATGTTATTCACGCCGAAATTCCCTACTCAAGTCGATCTTTTGTCACATGTGAACCTTTGTGTCCTTTATTACGGTCATCAGTTACTAAAGAAGAGTCTAGGAAAGTCACTTTACCCTTCAAGTGGCGACCATAGGACCGCCTACAATGATAGCTTTTCCAGGAACTGCTAACCCAACAAACAACCTGTTTCACATTTAACAAATTTACCCCATGTCCCTATCTAATTTACTGGATCTCTAATTTCGATATCAGTTGTCATCTTTGTTTCCAGAGTTAGACCGAACGAGGACTTGGAACACGATCGCTCAACTTATCGCGCGCATATAGTAGTGAGTTAACTGCACGTGTTTCGTCCCACCACGGCTGGATTATGATTTCATGAATAGGCAGACATGATTTTTATGAATGGTAATGGACGCAAGGCTGCACGGTTCTATCAGATGGAGTTTCCAGACCGAGGACAACCGAATGATTCAAAATTTGTCGCTGTTTATTGTCGCCTTGCTGGGACAGGAACTGTTGAACCACGGACTATTGATTGTGAAGAGTTGTTGGTACGCCGGAACGCGAAGAACGGATGTTAAAGTGTGTCGAAGATGATCCAGGTATCAGTACAAGACATTTGGCTGTGGCATTTGGTACACGAGACAGCATGGAGCAGCTCCTGTATCCATATCACATTCAACGTGTGCAGGGACTTTCGCTTGCCGGTTATCTACCATGGAATAACTTTTGCCGGTGGTTTGTAACACTAACAGCCAATCCATTGTTCGTCTCGCCAGTTTTGTTTACAGACGAGGCAACGTTTGGGAGAGTAATTTCCAGACGTACACGTATAGGTAGACCGTAATCTTCGTCTACTTCAGGCTAGACATGGGCAAAAGTTTAGTCTGAATGTGTGGGCTGGTATTGTAGGTGACTGCCTGGTAGGTCCATACGTTTTACTAACACGTCTTACTGGCGCTGTCTACAGGGACTTTATCCAGCACACTCTTCCCAACCTACTTCACGAAGAGGTGCCCCTGCAAATAAGGAAAAAAAAAAAAAAAAATGTGGTATATGCATGATGGGGCTCCGGCACATTTTAGTCACATTGTTCGAGATGCACTGACTGGTATCTACCATGACCGATGGATATGCAGAGGAGGACCAGTTCCATGGCCTGCACGTTGTCATGGCTTCAATTCTGTGTTTTTTTTATATCTGGGGGCATCTTAAATCATTAGTTTATGGAGTCACCATCCCGGATGCAGAAACGCTTCATCGATGTGTCATGTAAGCCTGCGAAACCATTCACTACCATCCCGGAGTTTTTGAGAGGGTGCCATATTCCATGATTCGAAGAATACATGCATGCATAGAGGACATTTCGAGCATTTATTATGAGTTTTGTGTGTTACAAATGTACCACTATGTTGAACACCTCCTAACGAGAAAACAAAGGATTGTGGGACATATTTTCATATGAACGTTTCTAGTTCTTTTGGTGGTAGGAACCCATACCCAAAGTTTGCAAAAGTATTCCTGAAACATCCTGTAAATAAATGCAAAACAGTGGATTTCTTAACGGGAATTAAAACAAATTGGAGCTTGTTGTTTTCGTTAACGATGCATGTATTAGCATTAGATTTTGTCCTTATATCCTAAAGAATGGCAAACTTATACCTACAGGTACATAGGGTATGAGAAAGTAGCCCAAAACCCCTTTGCTTTCATATGCATTTCATAATAGCGTATAAGCTAATCCTATATTCCGTCAGCCCAAATTATAACGGCTGTTAGGATTTTAGGGTAGTTAATCTGATAATTTGTCCTTTAATCTCGTATCTATGCACTTGAAAAAAATTAATTGTTGTTTCTCTTCGTCTAACAGATTTTCCACCAACATATTATATAACTTACTACCTGCTGCTTTATGCAGCGTCGTAACTGCGCCAGGAAATGAACAACGGCTTTTGGCATAGACTTTCGGCTTTGCTTCCATTTATTCGCACCTTTAATGACCTGCTGGCTACAAAGCTTGCAGCCTTAAACTTTAAGAAAGCTCACTCTGCTTTCCCACTCATCCTGCCTTGTGTGACCGTGCACCAGGAGCTTGAAAGCATATTAATGTCATCTGCTAAAATTATAGTCTCTAATTGAAGAAATGTTTGGCCTAAATTTCGCTGCCCTGTTCAGAATTACCGGTACAAATATCTGCATTTATAGGCCTATAATTGTACTCAAAGACGGAAATAAACCTTAATTAAGGAGCGATTTTATATTTGTTACAAGAGGTGTGGGTCAGTGTATTCAGTTCTGATTCGTAAATTAGTGGAATGACAGTTAAATACACCTTCTCTACATAGCTCTACTTTACTCAAAATTGAAAAGAACTTTGAACTGGTTGAAAATTCAAACCAGTAAAAACAGTATTTTGGGGCTGGGTAACACTATAAAAGATGTGTATATAAATCTTGTCTTTTAACAAGATATTTTGGGTAAGATTTTTGTAAATTTTATAGTTTACATTTGGCAAAATTCATTTAGAATAAAAAGAGGTCTTCACAACCTATTTCTAGAAAATTGAAGATATAGATTTTTTGCCCATAAATGACCTAAAATATAGTGCGTACATATTTTAATAAAATCCTTTATGAGAGAATCAGAATAGTCCGAAACTGTTCACAAAATAAGTAGTCTGTGAGCAACTCATTTTAAAGACATTTTTACTGCATCACTGAAATACGCTAAGCGCAAATCTCAAGTTGGAGAGTAAACCGACATTTCGTTTATTAATCTTCTGCTGCATGTAGTGATATGGAGGTATAGTATTTCACCATAATAATTTGATATGAATATTTGGGAAGCCCTAAACCTTTTTTGTTTGTAATTTACGTCCTCCAACATTAAGTCATATCGGACGATAAATGGAATGTGTGAAATGATGCTCAATTATGCCCAGGGTACATGGAGCTAAGAGTTACTCGACATTCGTCTTTAAGGATAAGGAAAAACCACGGAAAAACCTTATCCAGGTTACCCAGCCTGACCGAGATTCGAACTCGGGACCTCTTGAACGTGAGGCAAACATACTACCACCACGCTACCGAGGCGGGCCTAAACCCGGGATGTACTTTACAAAGAGACAGCGTTCTCGCGCGTGCAGGCGTGTGTAAGCATGTGCGCGTGGGAATATCAATATCATAACTCTTCATAACTGCCCTAGTATTAGCATTTTACTGCATGTTATGGGATATATCTATCCTTTACCGAGTTGATGAAACCGGATGGGAAAGAGAATTAAGGATGGATGGAATAATGGCGGGGGATATTGGAGATCCCGGAGAAAACCCCTCGGTGCCGTGTTGTCCACAGCAGATCTGAAATGGGACGCCTAAGATCCTTCCTTTTGAGCCTTAATGAGAGGCAACCGGTCTAAGCACTTTGCCACGGCTCGGCCGAATACCATAGCTCAAAAAATCCTTAGTAAATCGAAATTAATACTTATGTAAGTCCAGGGTTTACTAACTAAGCGACAGGAAAATTTTCAGGAAAACCCTCATTCCAAACTATACGTGGAAGACCTTTAGGAAGTGTTGTTTTCTTTAAATATATCTCTAACAATGTTGCTTAGAGGCTGGCCTCGTAGCTCAGTCGGTAGAGCACCTACTCCAGAGTCTCATCTTCTCCAGAGTCTGGAAGTATGAATGAGAGTGTGCATGATCTACTGATTAAAACCCAACGAATACGAGTTAACACCTTCGTTATGTTCCAAAGGAGAACGGCCCGCTGATATGGCCATTGCAGTAAAAGATGTTACAGTTAAATGAAAGTTGTAGCCTTTGAAAATGATAGGTATACTTTTGAGGTCCTATAGTAGCATTAATTCCATGAAAGGGTGTAACAAAAGCTCCTTTAACTTAATATGTATTCGTAATGGAAAAATTTAGTGATTCACCTCAGAGAGGCTTCCTGCGATAAATACGTTCGCATCCGATGTTGTTTTATTTTCTGTTTTCCATTTAATGCTTCCATCCTTAACCTCACTAACATTAACTTACCTCTAAAAGGTATAAGTCGCATATGTCCACCTGCTTATTTGCCGTCATGGACTGTTATAACGGAATTTTGGAACACGTTAAACACTCATAAGCAATAATTAGGCAATAGACTTTTCTGCGGTTTCATAAGCCAAAGAAATTCTTAATTGTAGTAAGCAAGCTATAGCGGAGTATGCCGGTATGTTTGCAAGGAGCTACAGCACACGGCACAGCGTGCGACCTATACCTGCGAATTCCTACAGCGTGAGGCACGCGTCGTTCTTATCACTGCCTAATCCACACTCATTCTGGAGCATTTTTATGCGGCTCTATTGGCGGTAAAAGCTATGTATATGTGTGACATAGAAGCTGAGCAACTACTTTGTATATGTTCGTTCGGTGTCGTTTTGAAGCACCCTGTTTAACATTGTTGGAAGTAATGAATGAAAAGTCCATCATGTAAAATCTTTCAGTAGAACAAAAGCACGATTTTAACTTCTGCTTTAAAAATTAAAATAATGTAGTTCCAAAGTTTATCCTTTCTTACTCATATAAAAGTAAACATTCACAATATCAAAGGTGAAAATTAACTTAGAAATTGCGGTCTTGTACCGTTTCAATGGAGCAGAGCCTTGGAAAACAATCCTTTTGTCCATGTTGACACATTAGCAAGATGCTTCATTTATGTATTCCCTTAAAATGTTCACTGCTCCATCTATTTAATATATTTTAAGTAAAACAATTAACATTATCGGAAACTTGAGTTAGTCATTGACAAAGCATGCTTACTATTCTCATGTATGGAGATGGCTGTATCCTCTCTCTGAGAACATCCTGTATGGCCTTACTCCATTCATTACACTTCATAGAGAATAGCATTATACGTATAAGCTAATGGAGTAGCATTTCAATCCTTTGGGGGACCCTGCGACTGCCGACGAAGGGAAGGGATTATGCACTAACGGAGACTTACATTATTGCGCGAGGGAGTGAATCTAAAATCACAGCATCTACTGCACTACTCAACTGCTTCAATTAATTTGGGTAGTTATTTGGAATAGAGTTTATCTTCTTTATGCCGTTTTATTTGCATTCGCAGTAGGAAACTTTTCACCAGTAACTAAACTCCGTAGAAAGGCAAGGAAATTCTAACAAATGAAATCTCTGCCATAAAATATGGAAATATGAGTTACAGCACTTTTATAGCCTACTTCTCTAGTGGAGAGTAGTGCATCTATCTCATGTTAGGAGGTCCTGAGCTTGTACCTTGGTTAGGCTCATTTACTTAAATACGGCTACCTTACGACGGTTTCCTTGATCATGAGAAGTCAAATGTGTGTATCACAGGCCACTATTTAAGTGCACATACTAAAAAATTAAATACGAGGGATGAAATACGAGGGATTTTCAGAAAGTAACAGACGTTTTGAAATAAACAATTCACAAATTTAAGAACATTTGTTGTATACATTTGAAAGGTACACTCTTAAGCTATTTTTATACATATTCGCCATTCAAATTGAGTCGTTTATCATACCGTGGCACAAGTTTTTTCAATGGCCTCTCTGTAGATATCTGCCACCTGCGATTTCAACCACTGGTTTATACCGGCATGCATTTTGGCGTCAGTATCAAAGCGTTGTTTACCGAGGCATTTATTCATCGCTGGGAAGAGACGGTAATCGCTCGGCGCCAGGCTCTATGGTGGATGGTCAAACACCTCCCATCCAAAACCTTCCAAGGGTGCCTCGGTACGATTGGCCGTGTGTAGACGTACGTTGTCGAGAAAAAACAACTCTTTGTTGCTACGTTTTCCCCAAGTCTAGTTCTTTTATGGCGCGCCGTAAATTTCTTAGTGTTTCACAATACCATTCTTATTTTATTGTTGTTCCACGTTCCAGAAAATCAACGAGAAGCACTCCATTGAAGTCCTAAAACACAGCAGCCATGACCTTTCTTGCTGACAGCCTTTGCAAATACTTTCGTGGTTTCTTGGCAGAATGTGTGTGCCGCCATTCCATCGACTGCTGTTTTGTTTCAGTTGACATCCTGCACCCAAGTCCGTCCACGGTTACGATCCGATCCAGAACTGCGTTACCATTTGCGTTGAATTCTTCAAGAAAAGTCAGTGCTACAGCCAGTCTCTATTTCTTCTTCCGTTAGGATTTTCGTAACCCACCAAGCGCATAATTTGTGGTAACCAAGATTCTCTACCGCAATTTGATGCACCAAACTACGTGAAATTTGGGTAAAGTGTTCTGAAAGTTCTGTAATCTTAAAATGACGGTTTTCACGAATTTTGTCATTGATTTGCATTGCCAAGTCATCAGTCACAAGGCTAGGCCTATCACTGCGGTCCTCGTCGTGAACTAGTGTACGGCCATTTTTAAAATCAATGCATCATTGCCTCACTCGGCTATCACTCACTATCTCCTGTCCGTAAACATCACAAAGCTGACGATAGATTTTGAGCCAACATAAACCGAATCACAGACCACACTTCACAAGTGCCGGAATTTTCTATTGTAGGGCACACTTTGACAACTCACAGAGAGCAAAGTAAGAAACCTACAGTCCTTACGCTACAACAGCCGGATGCATACTGAATGCAAGAACGTTCTGACACCAGGAAGGGGGCTCAAGTCACACTCATTGCCACAGTAAATCAAAAGGTCTGCTACTTTCTGGACGGCCCTCGTATATCAAAACAATGTGTAAAATAGAAATTTTACAATCCAACATTACAGTTATTAGAGATGTGATACACCTAATGAATGTGTCAGGGAGCTTAAAAGGTTTAATTTCTGCAGGGTTAACGTTCTACAAGAGCGCTCTCTTAAAAAAGCCAAGAAATAACAGACCTCGAATATTTTATAGAACAATGGTGATATATATTTTTATTTAGCGATCTGAGAGTTAAACAGGTCGACTAGATAATTAAATTATAAAATAATTATACAATTAGAGGTAACAAAATGTTATGTAAACGATTGACATGCAATTTACCGACATTTGTGAATGATTGCGTTCCAAAACTTCAAATTAGGAATGAATGATACAACTATAAAGAGTTTTAACATGTTAATATAAATAAAAAAGAAAACAAAACAAACAGAAAGAAGTATTGGATCACAGCACTTTGCAAATAAAAGACACACGTTTCTTGATATGGCAAAGGAAGGGAATAAGGTTTCGGTAAAGAATGGGCTAAATTTAAGTGGAGTAGAAAGCTGCTCAGAGCAAACAATGGGCATCGCTTGGTGCAATAAGTTTGCACATGAAATTGCTTACTGAGGCATGCACTCTTGGAATAGTTTAGGGAAACAAGGTTCAGATAAAAATATGAATGACAGGTGGTTCACTATCGACAAAGAGAAGTAGAAATGAAGTGAGGAGACTAGATGTTTAGCAAAATTTGGTAAAATATCACTGAAGTCCGAATTACATGGAAGACAGCTCTTTGCATATAAACTGCTGAAACATTTAAACCAAAATGAGAAAGATACAGCATATTTAAGTATAATACCCGAGTCTAAATGGTTAGAACATTACAAAGCTTTATGGTATAATGAAAATGCGAAGATAAATAACGAAAACGCAGAAGGCAACGTCACGTATGAAGGAGATTCAATTTCCATTGAAGAATTAGAAGAAGCACTCATAAAAACTAAAAATAGGAAAGCAATGGGCCAAGATGGATTGAATGCAGAGTTATTTAAATATGGGGGGTTATCGCTAAAGCTCCAACTGCTACATTTCTATAATATGTGCTGGAAGAAGCAATGTATCCCAGAAGATTGGCTTATAGCCCAAACCATCTCTATCTTTAAAAGAGGGAAACGAAATGACTGTAGCAATTACAGAGGAATATGTTTACTGGATACGGCCTATAAAATATTTGCTAAAATAATAAACAAAAGGTTCCAGAATATAGCTGAATGTCTTCTCTCTGAAGAACAAAGTGGATTTGAAAGAGGCAGATCCTGTGAAGATAACATTTTTATTGTTAAACAACTAATTGAAAAACATAGGGAAATTAATAAAGAAACGCATATGGCGTTTGTTGACTTTGAAAAAGCCTTCGATATGGTAAACCGATGCAAAATGTGGCAAATATTGGAAGAACGAGGATACCCACAACAATTAGTAAAAATGATACAATGCTTCTACTTCCAAACAAAAATAAATGTGAGGAACAATGGTAAAATTTCTAAAAAAATTATTACTAATCAGGGTGTCAGACAAGAGTGTACTTTATCACCTACACTTTTTAGTATTTATATTGACGGCCTAGTGTGCAAATGGAAGCAGCTAGCGAATATAGGTTTTAAAATCTCAAATAAAAACTTTTTAAATATTTTATTGTTTGCTGATGACTTAGTTATTATACAAAATAGTGAGTGTGCCCTGAAAAAAGCTATTTTTAAACTTAGTGAACTTTGTAAGCTATATAATATGAAAATTGCTTTTATAAAATCAAAGGTAATGGCATTCATTGGGAAAGAGCCCATAAGAACAGAAATAGTTATAAATAATCGTTGCGTTGAACAGGTAAGCCATTGTAGCTACTTGGGAACTGATGTTAGTTATGACAAGGAATATGTCTACAATAAAATATGCAAATTTCAAAGAGTGTTTGGAACAATAAATAGAACATTTAGAAACAAAATACGTAAAGAAACAAAATTAAAGTTCTACAAAGTTATGGCTGTACTTATACTGACATACGGAAGTGAGACTTGGGCGTTAAAAAGCAACAGAGTAAAATACAGGCTTCAGAAATGAAATTCCTGAGAAGTGTGAAAGGATGCACAAAGAGGGACTTAATAAGAAATGAAAATATAAGAGAAGACCAGGACATTTTTAGTATGAATGATAGGTTAAACGATCTCAAACAAAAATGGAAGGAACATGTTGAAAGAATGCCAGATAACAGACTTGCAAAACAAATATTACAGTATCATCCTAAAAGTAGGAGATCGGTGGGCAGACCCAGGAAACGTTGGCTGGAGGACTTCGAAGGCGGAACAGGCACTTGAGTGCCTATGCCATGAAGTGAAGAAGAAGAAGAAGAAGAAGAAGAAGAAGAAGAAGAAGAAGAAGAAGAAGAAGAAGAAGAAGAAGAAGAAGAAGAAGAAGAAGAAGAAGAAGAAGAAGAAGAAGAAGAAGAAGAAGAAGAAGAAGAAGAAGAAGAAGAAGAGGAAGAAGTCCGAATTTTAACCAAATTTAAATCGTTGAATGCTACGACACTACATCGAATTGAGTGTCGCATGAAACCGTGACACCATCAAAATTATTTTAGTAAACAGGTAATTTGATGTTTATATCATTATTAGATGTTTCCATTCATTATATTATATTTATTGACAATCTATGATAAAAATGAAACGTCAGCTTACAGTACGTAAGTGCACTGACTTCGAAGAAAATGGACAAAAGGCGAAGTGATTTAAGTGAAGGTTGTTTCCTCGTCGATATTCTCTGCAGATATCAGAAAGCGAATTTCTGGATATTTCGAAAACACCTTGGCACACAACAGGAAACTTCTAAATCTTAACTCTGATACAATAGTCGTAGCGAAGCAACTTCACCAAACTGATCCCGCCAGAGACTTCAGTTTCTTTCACTAGATTCTGAATCACGTTCGCGAAGGTGGAATTGATCCACTTTTAACACCCTTTGCTGAAGAAGTCTGGTTTTAAACTTCTTGGTGCAACAAACTTTCAAAATAAGATACTTAAGTTCGAAAAATCCAAACTACATCTCGCAACATCTTTAAACTAAAGTTGATACTGAGTGAATCTCAAAGATGTAAACACAATCTTCTTGCTAATGTACTCTTTTATTGTGATATCAACTGCATACATACTTTAGTTGGAATACTATTCTATAAAGTACACTTTGCATGAATTAAACTATAAAACGCTGAAGTCAGGAGTATATTCACCTCATGTTTTTCGTGCACTCCACAACAAAATTTTCTTACGAAGTTAATTCTTCTTGACTTTATGAAAATCGCTGTAACATTTTCAAAAATGGTTATGTTTCCTTCTGGGTATAAAGAGAATAGGAGTACGATAGCATTAGATTTGGTCAAACAATTTAAGATTGTCAGCTCTAAACATTTCTGGCATGGTAAGATTCCGAGAAGATTCAAGAGGTAGTAAGTAAATATCATTTGCGTTAGAATATCTTAACAGTTTAGTATTTTAATAAAAATATATAATGCTACTTTTCATAAAATTAAAATTTTAAGCATTTTCCATCTATTTGAAAGTATATAGCAACTGTTTTAAACTGATACCGAACCATCAGGTTAAAGTACTGTGCAATTAAAAATCACTTCGCTCGCCTTGTTTCCGACTACTATATATATATATATATATATATATATATTGTCGTGGCAACAGGCATAAAAGTTTTGGCACAGATAGAAACCAGACGGCGGCTAATGTTTCACACTAACAAAGAACTTGCGTAATCAGTTTACGATCGCGCGGCTAGTGTAAACAGATAGCCGGCAACAAAGTTAGCTAAGATAAAGCACTTGTCGGCCAGATAGGATTTCACATTTGGAAGTTTCGATAGATATCTCGATTGACAGATGGTAGTTGTTTTTCTGATTTGCTCGAGAAGTCTCTCGAATTATGAATGAGGTATATAAGCGATTGTGACACTCCAGCAGTTTAGTTTGTAAAACAGTGAGCTGTGTAGCAAGAGTGCTGTAGCGGAGCTGATCAGAACGTTGCTTTTTATTGTCATCGACCTTGGTAGACTGATGCATGTGACGCAATGTTGTTACTGAGAATTGAACAGTGTATTCCTACACAAATAAAGAACGATTTTTTATTTCTGCAAATTGGATATTTAATTCTACAAACCCACTAAGTTACAATATATACATTTCTCTGGACTTTTCACTCTTTCCTTCTTATTCTTTCCGTATTTCCAGCCCCTTTCCTATCAGTCTATTTTGACACACAATAGTTCTGATAGGTGCTCTCATATGGATTTCCCTACTCACTCTGCTGTAAACTATGCTTACAAAAACATATTCTCTTATCTACTTCTTGCTAACAGAGATAAACTTGCATATTACATCTACACAGTTATCATAGGATGCAGTAAGACATGCTCATCGTACTACAACGAGAATAAACTAACAGGTCTTCCCTCTTAAGAAAAGAAATATTATTTGAGAATGCAAACCAACAACAAAGAATATCAAAAATTGTATTTGATAAGTTATGAGCTTTAACAAGTTGTAGGGTATTGGCCATCTTTTACATTAATCAATTATGTACACTTTATTAAATGAATAGTCTGTTAGGCTATTCGCAAAAGAATTTAAGGTATAATTTTTTGTCAGATAAATGTATTATGTTGTGCTATAGATAAGCTTAATGTATAACTTTTGAATCAAAAAACTGAAAGGCTATTTTGAGAAAATAAAAAATAAGGGCAAAATGTCCATGTAAAAAAGTGGAGGGGAGGAGGGCTTTTCCTGAATGCTTTCCTATCGCTTCCTTAAATAACAATTTTGGTATATTTAACTGACTTCTTGTTCACACAAGCGCGCGCGCGCACGCACACACACACACACACACACACATGTAAGTGCTAGGTCTACCCGAGAGTCCAAAGACTCCGGCTTCTATCACCCGAAAGACCATGGAGGACTCCAGGGTCCTTTCCATAGGGCAATACCTGGAGTCTAAAAAGCCCCCCCCCCCCCATCGGCAACAAACAACTTAAAGAGGGGATGGATGTGTGTTTAAACTGATTATCTGCTCAGGTAGCGGATCTGTTTACTACCAAATGAGTGCATGAGTCTGCATATGAGTCACCCATGGTGCAAGAATTACTGTCCTTTGCAGTATCTGCAATGAGAGGTATTATGCATGGATGCGTTACGTGAAAAATGAGTATTTTACATGAATCTAGCATTTTTATCAAATCCAGAAGGCGGGTATAAACATCATGCGGGCAGCAGAAGTGATTACGTTACACATTCCTCTGCCTTGCATTCTTGTGGTATGCAGACAATAGATAATATGCTGACTTTAGGGGCTGCTTTCAGATCAACATCCCATAGTCATTTAAATTCTGATAACTCTGTTCATTTTCTCGTTAATTTTCATTTCAGTAGTGGTGCTTCGATATAGTAAACTTGCAACATTATTTCGAGTAATCTTAAGAATTGAGCTGACAAAGAACTGTTTTAACCACGCGCTTAATGTTTGCTGCATTAGACGTGGTATTGAGAATCGCCGCTGGTGCACTGTTATGTCAACAGGGGTGTGCGCTCTTAGCGAACTTAGATGAGTTCCTTTACCACTTAAGTTGGTTGGTGCTGTAATTCTTGGATTAAGTTCTTGCTGAAAGCGTTCTCTTGGTCTATATTGCTGTGAGTTCTTCATTTGTTTAAATGTGTGACTCCACTCGGTGCGTGCTCGGTCATAATCTCATTAAATGCAAACTAACAGAAGCTAAGCTTATTGGCACTATTGACGTCACAAGATACTCAGACTCTGTTTTAAGGGCATTGATATTACTGAGTTTTGATTATAATGCTTGTAATGTGATGGCTTTGAAATTCAATTAAGTTTACATGTCCAAAATATAGGGAAAAGATGAATAACGATTTCCCATTTGAGAAAAAATGAAACGCGGTGGAGGGGCAAATCCGGGTCAACGGGGAGGACTTGGAGTATATCAGAGAATATATCCACTTAGGCCAAACGATATCCTCCAATAACTCCACAACGAAAAAAGACGCATCAACCAGCTCATCCTAGAAGATAGGTGCCAAAAGCAAAGTATAAAGAAAGAAGTCATCGAAACATGTATGTTGCCAGTGTTATTATATGGAAGTCAAACTTGATCCTTAAAACAAAAAGGAGTACCATGCTGAAAATCTGTCAGCTCAAAATGGAGCGAAAGGTATTACACGTGGCAAGGAAGAACAGGATGACAAACGAGGTAGTCAAGTGGGAGGCAGGCAAGACCGACGTGGCTTCGCGGGCACAACAGTTGAAATGGAGATGGGGAGGGCGCGTCACCTGAATGCACCACCTCCTATGGACGCGACGAACGACAATGTGGGACTACAGAATAGGACGTCGAACGGCAAGGAGACCAAAGATGAGATGGATATATAGCTTCAAGAAGATAGCAGGGTTACAGTGGTAAACACAAGCTAAGGATACAGCTACATGGAGGAAACTAGCTACCCGGGTGCTATAAATTGAAAGTGTGTATCGTAGCTCAATATGTACAACAATGTTGAATTTGTTAAGTGTGTGAAGTAATGTGACAATGACAGTGACAGTGACAGTGCTGATGACACGAAAATACGCCGTTAACCAGTAACGTGTGAGCAACTGCACAGTGCTGTTAGAGTTACAACACTAATGAGCTTTTCAATTCCTACTCCCTGCGCAGCAGACATTTGCGCTATAGGCTTTTATTTGAAATATTGGAAGAAAATAACAAAAAAATAACTCGGAAATGGTTGAGGCAGTAATGAATATCTCTAACATAATTTGTGTATTGAATTGCCTGCTGGATTTTGGCCTTCAACTGCGGTCTTTGTTGTGTATAACGACACCTAAAGTGTTGAGACAATGGACCTTATTTCAGTCCTTAGTTCAAGGCATATTGAAGTTGATGAAATTAATGAAACTGAGTTTTCTATTTTTCGACGCGTTTTAACTGGTGGTCCTCAGCGTCTCATTCTATATTGGGGGTGAAAGATTGAAAGACAAGCAGCTTTTCTACCGTCCCGAGGAAAAGTATGCTAATAATCTTTACAATCGAATGTTTCAATCTTCATTGTGAGGGGCTTTTCCTATTGGAGGATTTCCAATAAATTTGTTATAACTTAGATAATGAGCATACATATATACTAATTTTCGTGTTCAAACGATATTTCATTTTTGGGTTAAACTGCTCACACAAACACAACGCTATCTTCCTGAGTAATATCTACGCCTGTGAACATTTGTCTTATTTTATGAATTTCTCCATATTTAATCTGACGTCGTATTGTAAGACCCAACAACTGAGATACTTCAAAATTTGTCTATGAGACACAACCCCAACATTGGGCATTTGTTACTCTTATAAACTGCAGAAAGTCGCCTCAGGGAATTTAATACGAGGTAATAGGTATACCTATAAATGAATCTTTGTTATAAATGATTGTCTCAAAATCTGCCCTTTTAGAGTTTCAAATCGATCTGCGAATCTTACTTAATAGAATACTACCATATGCAGTCTTCCACCTAGCCAACCGCCATCACTGCTAAACACGGCACAACACAAAGCGTGGGAGGCTTTATACGTGATGGCTGTGGCAAATGTGTTGTATGTTGTGCTAGTATATAAAGTAATGAATGAGCATAAATTGTTCTTTTCTAAAATTGCAGGTAGTATTTTTAGGTGAGGGAGCTTATTTCCATTTTCCATTATGTTAATTGCTGACAGGTTAATGCACCCTCCATCACATTCAATTCCATTTTAAACTCCAGGAATATCCTGAAGCTCCTTGCTAACGGCCTTTTAATACCTGCAGCGATGAATCAAATTAATCTGGAAAGTTATAGAAACCAACATACAGTACACATCTCTACTAAATTGTGTCCAAAAATAACCATTAATCTCTTAATTCATGTTAATCAAGGCAACCTTACTTTCCTAAGTATTTTTCATTACTAATTAAGTTACAAAAATATTGGAAGGTTTCATGTTGTTTGCTACCAGATATAAGTACATGGTGAGAAACTGCACCAATTTTCAATTGCGTTACCACCGTTATAAATCCTTAAAATATTGTAAAGTTAGAATCAGACTGAGGCCGCGCCATGACTGAGTGGTTAGGCCGCTTGACTCTCACCAAGGCGGCCCGGGTTTGATCCCAGGCGACCGTAATGTGAGATTTGTAGTGGAAAACAGAGCCCTGGGACACGTTTTCTCCGGATCCTCCGGTTTTCCGCGTCAGCATTCCACCAATTGTTCCATTAGCATCTTTCCTATCATTCATGTATATTTCTATAATATATATAGCGGTGTTAGGGGATTCTTTTTCCTCTATGCCTTTAAGGTGGGGCCTGATGAACCGATGCTTTGGATCCAATAGAAAACCAGGATGGGTGATCATCCCAAAGCCTGGGGTGAAGGTTTTCTTTCACTTTCTTTCATTTCTTTCACTTTCACACCGGGCTTCATCCATCCTGGTTCTCTATCGGATCCAAAGCATCGGTGCCTCAGGCCCCACCTTAAACGCATAGAGGAACAACAATCCCCTAACACTGCGATAGAGGTGCAATTAAGGAAGAAGAAGACTGGAAAAGTACAATGCTGTTTCCCTGTTTTGAACCACGGATCTTAAGGTTTTTGTTCGGTTCTTATAAAGAATTGCCTGGGAAGGTGCCGGCATGATATTATCCTTCCCAACTTATTTTCAATTTCTTTTCGCAAGCATAACGAGGTCACTCGTATTTTAATAGCCACTTATAATAATTTCCAGGTTAGATCAATCAACTTTTCTCTTTACTCTTGTTCTAAATTTCCTATAGTATTTTTATACAGGTCCTGTGAGAAATAACTGTTATTCAACACTTATTAATATATAATTTTTATAAGTTTATAGAAGTGTATGATTCATGTTGGTTTCATTTTCACCTGACTCAAGTTGTAAAAACGTGGATCGAATAACTGGGATTATATTCACTTTCCAACTACTGTATCAGTTGAAAATGAGATTCCCGCTCTTCTTTTTGAAAACTATTACAACATTTATTTTGTAAATGACTTCAATTTGAAATATGATGATTAAAACAGAAATTTACATATTCCGTTATTTAATTGGCTTTTGTAATTGCGCTATAGTTCATACAGATAGGTTTTCATTAAATATTGTGTAAACTAGGTGGTTATGTATTTTCCATTCCTCTCGAATTTATAGATAAGTAAACATTCCTATATGAAGCTGACTATGAAAAGGAAGAGATGAAAAATGTGACTAAATGTTTCAATAATTTAATCTCTCAACTACAATTATTATTTTCGATTAAATAAAACAGATCTATATGAAATGTTTCTCTTTGTTTCGGTTTAAATTGTAATTCATTTAACCACAGGTGCTATAGCAAAATGAGTGCATAAATTAATAGCAAATATAATTATAATTTACTGTTTGGAGCTCACAATGCACTGAAATGCCTATCAGTACTTCATGACTATTATGATGTTCCTCTTCTTCATAGCTCTTTAGCCCGCTACCTTCTCGGTAGCGGAGATGGTAGCGTGTCTGCCTCACGTTCAAGAGGTCCCGAGTTCGAATCTCGGTCAGGGTGAGTTATCTGGATAAGTTTTTTCCGGGATTTTCCCTTATCCTGAAAGACGAATGTTGGGTAGCTCTAAGCTCCATGGACCCCGGACTCATTTGAGCATCATTTCACCCATTTCATTCATCGTCCGATATGACTTAACTTTGGAGGACGTAAATTAAAAAAAATAGCTCTTTAATCGTGTTCTAACCTTCGAAAAATTCTGAAGTTACGGCGATGCTACTACATTTTCTTTAATATACCTATAAAATGCGCTAAAAATATCAAAAGTTAATTTAGCAGCGTAAGAGCACGTCAAGAAATAGGTACAACAGATAATTGTTTGCATATTGCCACTTAAAAAAATTAAGACATTCCTTGTTATTGTATGAATGCAAGACAATCTTCACTACGGAACACGGTTCTTTTTTCCTTGTTCCATTTATAACCCGCCTTTTAACTCCTATGGTCCTATCGGCAGCCGTTCTCCTTTGGAACATACCGAAGGTGTTAACTCGTTATCTTTGGTTTTTAATCATTAGATTACGCACTCTGTCATTCATAATTCCAGACTCTGAAGAAATGGGGAATCGTCACCCCCGCCGCCGGGAATCGAACCCGGTACTCCTAGCACGGCAGGTGGGTGATTTACCGACTGAGGGGCCAGCCAACATGGGTTTCATACGCGAAAAAAATGACCAATTTTTGTGCAAACTAACTGGCTGTTTAATGCCTCTTAAAGTTCTGTATCACGTAACGTTTTGGAGATATTCTTGTTGCATTTACACAAACTTACAGAAATGGGGTGCGATACCAACTCACATTAAACTAATTTAAAATAATAGACATTTTATTAAGCAATATTTTTATGCCTGTAAAGAAAATTCATTTTATTTGAAATAAGTAGAAGAATTTACTCTCATATAGAATTTATCAGGAAATTTAATTTTAGAGTCTAGTATAGCAATCGTATTTAAATGGATGTGCCCAACTGAAATAAAAAGTTGACATAAAGCGTATCATAAAGCCCTAAGGAAGTCTTTCTTTATTTTCTATAACGGAAAAGATTGTCATCTTAAGCATTTATCTATTTACGGCCCTCAATTGCATAGCCAAAACTGCTTTATCACGCTCCTCTACATCTATCTTTTATTTCACTGAGTAAATAATTCGATGTGTTTATCTTGAGTACTCCACATGGTGTACTGTTTTTCATGTGTTGTTTCGTGGTCTATTGCTTTGGAATTTACATTCATCTTCTCGTTTTATTTTGCAGTGAAAGTGTATTGCAGTTAATTCGCGCTGCTAAAGAAAGGTTACAGAAATGGATAAGAGCAAGCATAGTACATGTAGTAATGATCCTAATAACTTTTGTTATGTGTGGACAGTTCATCTCTAAATCGAAGTGAAAAAAGTGATAAGTATTACAGCATATTAATTATGTCCTAAAAGACATGCTGCATATCGTTCAAAACTGGTCTTAATGAATGCCTGCACGGTAAATGCAAATATTTGCGTTTGCAGTGCCGATGTTGTGGAGAGAACAATCTAACCCGTTAAATGACTTATTTTCGTAATATAAAGATTTCAAGTATTCCCAGAAAAAATAAATCAAGTGTCAAATGTCCTAGTGTTCCATCAGCAATAAGACCAGATCCTCATAGTGAATATCTCCCTATGCCTGACCTTTTAAATGCATGGGTTGGAGAATATGATGGATCAAGTTTAAATCATGATGTAGGTCACAGGGAAACCCCCAACATACCAAGACCCTGCATATTAATGTGAACGAAATGAAGAAAGAATTTTTTTCTCCAGAAGAACTAGGGGATTTTATTCATGATTTGATACTAGGTAAAAGAGAATCAGAATTACTGGATTCTGAGCTACAGGAGTGGAATTTACATGCAAGAAAGACTAAAATATAAATCTCGACTTAAATAGCTTTTACAGTACTTCACAACCAAATACGCATATGTTTCTGCATCATATTTAATGTTTTAATGAAGGAATTAGGTGTAAAACATTGTCAAATATTGACACTTATTTATTTACTCTTCTTAATACAAATTAAAGCCAGTGTTGCTACATAATAGCAGTTTACCATCATCAATATATTTATTTCGTGCCATAGGCAAATGAGACAGAATTACTTGCCCATAATTTTAGATGCTATTAGTTATCCAAACCATGACTGTGAAATTTATAGTGACCTCAAGGAAGTTCCATTGCCAAAGAAACTGCAGGGAAGTTTCACATATTGCTCTTTTGTGCTTGTGGAACAGTAGGGCAACCGACAAGGGTTTTATAGAGCAAGAGTGAGGGAAAGGGATAAACTAAACATCTGGAGAAAGCAGTGTTAAGTATGTACCTCCAGTAGACCCAAGCGAAGTTCTTCCGCCATTTCACATAAAGCTCTGGTTAATAAAAGTTTTGTTAAAGACTTTGGCAAAAGTGGAAGTACATTTGGGTATATAAGAAATATCTCTCCCAAAATCAGTCAATCTAAATTAAAGGAAGATATATTTGTCTGTACAAATTAGACTACTTCTTAAAGACAGTGTTTTAAATCTAAACATAAACATGTTGAATTGGCGGCAGGAAATCATGTTTTAAATCAGTGTTGAAAGGCTTCCTGGGCATTAACAAACAAAAAAATTACGAAACTGTTAATGAGCTACAAAGAAATTGGTTTCCGAATGTCGCTTGAAGTCCACAATTTGCACTCTCACCTTGATCTTTTCTCTACAAAGCTAGAAGTAGTAAATGATGAGCAAGGTGAGCGTTTTCACCAGGATATTTCTGAGACGGAAAGACATTACTAGAATCGCTGCATTCAGCTATGTTGGGAGACTAATGCGGGTTCCTAAAACATGTACTTGTTAATACAATAAAAAATCAACAGTGAAACACTTCTGAGGTTATTCAGGTATATGATTTTCAACATTATTGTTTTTTGATTATAATTAAAATGAAATTTTATAATTAAAATCGATAATTATTATTTTTTAGTTATTTGACAACAAAATGTCTATTACGTCCAAATAAACAAATATGAGCTATATCTAACTTTTGTAAATTTCATAAAAAATAAGAATAAAAAAATACCGTTAAGTGATACATTTTAAGAGGCATTCTTGGAATTAGCAGACCAGTATACTACCCGCCTCGGTAGCGTAGATGTTAGCATGTCTGCCTCACGTTCAAGAGGTCCCGAGTTCGAATCTCGGTCAGGGTGAGTTACCTGGATAAGGTTTTTCCGGGGTTTCTCTTATCCTGGAAGACGAATGTCGGGTAACTCTAAGCTCCAGGGACCCTGGAGTCATTTGAGCATCATTTCACCCATTTCATTCATCGTCCAATATGACTTAATTTTGGAGGATGTAACTTACAACAACAAAATATCAGTACACATAAGAAGTGTATTATTTTGATTTGGGTATATGAATTTTTTTCCACTAGGGCTTTTTACTTGAATTAAAATACAAACCGTTATATGTATTATGTGATGAGAAAAGATAGTGTGAAACAATTTATTATTGTGTTTCAAAATGGATCAAGTAGGTCATTAAACGCTACTTGGTGAGCAACCAATCGGAGTCTTACGGTGTTGTCAAATTGCATTCCCCATAAGTGGTGTGTGATGAGCGCCAGCTGAACCAGGCTCTAATGAATACTATTTTCGCAAAGACAAAACTCAAATTTTGCAAAAAAGTTTTTTTTTTTTTTTTTTTTTTTTTTTTTTTTTTTTTTTTTTTTTTTTTTTTTAATGAGGAAGGTCTAACATAATCTTAAAACCCTCAAATAGTTTTCCTAATACAAATAATGTACCAATGTACTATATCAGTGCATTGCGACGTAAGCACTGTAATGATTCTAATGAACATAATTGTCGGTTGGTATGTATGCGTGTAATTACTCAGAAGGAAATGTAACAGCTTGACATGATGTGATAAACGAATTTCTTTGAATAAACCAAGGTGTTAAATTCGAGTGAGAGCAAACTTCCAGTAGGCTTGGCAGAAAGTGAATCGTCACATTATATTATGAATGATGCATAATCTCTATTTACTTTAGAGTGTTTTAAAGCAGTATTATTCAATTGTTCTTCCGTTTGAAAACCAGGAGATAGTCATTTGGATCAACTTGCAATCAAACGAGACACGAAGTAATCCGCCTTCCCAATTTACACCACCAGTACAATCGAATTGGTTAATGAGAGCTCATATTATGTAAAAAGCAGTGATAATACTCTTAAACTGACTGACTTTGAAGGACTTATTCACGAGGAAGTTCATGAAATAACAGTTCTGGGAAAACTAAGATGTCTCACTTCAAGAAGACGACTTTTTGGAAAGTACTAGCACGTAACGAGATTTTGGAGCTTATTTTCATAAATTCATAAATTTGCAATTCTTGAACGATGAGGACAATGACAATAACGAATTGTCTCTTGAAGCAAGTGACTTTCACAGCTATATGAATGCACCACTGTCAGTGACATTGGGTTAGAAAAATAGTTGATTCATAAGCTATAATTACAATTACAGCATTTAAAACATGTGCTAATATGGAAATATAAATGTTGCAATTGAGATTTCAACAACTGCATCATTAAAAGTTTGAGAAATTCGCTTTGGGTTCCCTTACGTTTAGCCCATGGTTTAGGATACTGTGCGAGAGAGAGGAGAATATGAACGATGAGCGCACTAACGCATCTGATTGGCAGAGGTCCGGAACCCTTAACTTTGAAACACATAATAGTTTTAGTATTCTGCGTTACTTCCAAAATTCTAACTCAAAATATGTGCCTGTTTCTGGTGTATGAAAAACTAAATATTTTTGTAGTGCTAGCATAATAAATACTTTCTATTGTGACACAGCTATTAAAAATACGAGTTTTTATAAAGCAATTTACAATAAGTATTGTTATGCACCAAATTGTCGTAATTCATATTTTTCAAAAAATTACATGATATATTACACAAGTACGAACAGAAAGAAAATAAACAGTTAAATTTACCTGACCTACCAGGAGGTAATTGTCCTAACAATATATTTGGGATTCCTTTTGCGGATACAATTTCTATGCAGAAACTGTAATTTCAGATTCCGGTTACGAGCACCCAGAGCTGCAAAATCAGATAGATTTATCATAATGTTCTGATATGAAGAACAAATGAAGGAACAAAGTATCGTTACATTTATAAGGGAACTAACGGAGTACTTAATATTGTGATACCACAGTGGAAATTGTACTCAGCATATTTACTACTGCATTTTATTCTCTATATACGTAGATATTTGCCACCATATTTCACGCTGGCGTTCCCGCGAGCTTAATCAGGACGGTACACGCCGGTACTTGCATTCATTTGTATCTTAACGTTCCACAAACAAACAACAAAACTTGCAGTTTCGCTTGCTTTAGGAAGCTTTGCGCTTTTCCCTACTTCAGAATGTATATGTATATTATATTCATTCAATTTTCCATCATTTTGCTAAGTTGCTGAATAAGAAAATTGTTTCCTTTAATTTAACAATAAAATATTTCTCTAGTATTCCTCTGATGTTAGTCATTACTTAATATTGGAGTCAGAGAAAGGAATTCTAAAGCAATTAACTGGCTATAAGTTAGCTAAGCAACCATTAGCTTCAAGCCATTGTCGTGGAAAGAACGTAAACAACGATAAAAAAATCACTGAGAGTATAAAATCATTTCTTGATTCGTTTCAACATGCCAACAAATTAGGTACGTCCAGAAACTAAGTTCTGTTCTGTAATAAAATTAAATTGTTTACTTATACAGAAAAATTATTTATTGCACAAAATTCTACAACTCTTAAGCTACTTTTCCATATAACCGCCGAAATTTTGCAGGCATTTGTCATAGCGAGGCACAAGTTTTGTATACCTTCTTCATAGACGTTTGCCGCTCGTGACTTCAATGTTAGAAATATTTTCTTTCAGCTCTTCGTCATTGTTGAAGTGCTGACCATCAAGGAGAGATTTGAGCTACAAAAACAGATAAAAGTTGCTAGGAGCGAGGTCAGGGCTGTACGGAGGGTGGTCAAACACATCCCAGCCAAATCCCTTTAGGACGATTTTCGTGTGTGGTCGTACGTTGTCATGAAGAAACACAACACCTTTTTACAGCATTCCTCGGCGCTTATTCTGTATTGCGCAGCGCAATCCTAGCATTCAGAAAACGAATCACAGGTCTGATTTCACAAGCAGCGGGATTTTCAATCAACACCGACATTGTAAACAAGCTCAACAAAGCGTAGGTTGCTGACAGCGATCTCACAACGGCGCACGTTTCTTCTCCTTGACACAGAGCGTCTACCGCGCATGTGCGGAACTGCCAGCGCAGCGCTGCAGCAGAGGTAAATTGAAACAGAGCTTACTTTCTGGACGCCCCTTGTACAAGCGGATGATTTGCTAACTGTGACGTCACTGCTAAAGTGCTCTAACGATTTATCTAATTTCCTACTGTCGTAGGTTTAATGCAGTAAATTCCTCTGCTCAGCATAATAAATAGAATTTATGTTATTTCTTGAAAACATAAGTAAAAATCCAGAGCATCATTTTCACATTTTTAAAACAGGTAAGGTTCAACATCTCTTCCCATATCAACTATTTTTCGTATCTAGAACACTAGAATCCTATAGTTATGCCTGTTCTTTAATTTGTTTCTGATTACGACATTTTCAAAATAAATTTTCAGTAAAAGAACTTGGTCAAGCGTCATTGTTTGCTTTAAATATAAAGGGTAATTTTTCATAGGATTGGTATTCTTATTGCCACTGTAGATTAAGTTGAGTATAAGTATTATACCATAATTCAGTAGGTGATACCCATTTTAAAAGACTTGCCAATGTTTTTTAAGATATAGCAAGTAAATATTATTATTCTTTGTGTTCTGTGACTAAAATGTCATCACTACTTATAAAAATTTAACCGACTCAAAGTTATCGGTCAAGGTTATGAGATAAATCAGAAAACTTATTTTGCTAATTATTCGAGAGCCTACTCCTTAACCTTAAAAGTTGTTATAATTTTAAATTTTAAAAACATTAGTGTTTGATTTTGCTCAATACCGTCACAGCATTCAACAAAATTGTACAAAACTTATTATCTGGAATAGTGGTAATAAGTGAGGATGCTAAACAAATGCTTCAAAGGACAAATTCTTTAGATACTTTCCCCATAAAGTTGTCCAATTTAATTGGGTTTTGAAGTTGTAGGTCTTGAGCAGATATCCGTATTTTTTGTTCTTAATTTTAGCTTTAACGTTAGAAGGACTTTCCAGTGTGAAATAAAGGTATTAGAAGTACTCAGTTTTATATGGTTCACCTTATACAATTCTACAAAAGCATAAGCGTAAATATATTTGCACTTTTCAGCTTTAAAAGAAGAATCATAATCGCTGCATGAGGGAGTTTATACTTAAATAACAATAGTGCCAATATCTAGAGTAAAAATTAACTAACCACAAAATGACTAAGCAATTAGTTAAAATCGAGTTAGGATTCAGCATTTTTCTTGTGAAATCTGGCGGTAGCTTAGATTCTTAAATATTTTCTAGGGAAGCGGTTAATTCAAAGGTTTCAAGAAATTGTTTAAAACTCAGCAACATTTTTCAAAATATTTAGAAAGACAACATATTTTCTGCTTATGTTTGACGTGATATTGATGGCACTCTGCGTATTTGCTAATTTATACTTGGGAGCCATGCGTTAGTTTATCATTGGTGATTAATGAGCTGGCCAACACACTTGAACTAAAAGAAAATTAACTTATTAAAATTCAAAAATATAAAAGTGTCTCAAATAATACAACAAATGATTAGATACCAAAGGATTTATGTATTCCTTACAAGATAATCTCTGGAAGTTTCTTCCATAATTTTCTCATTCTTCACAAATAGCAAATGCTGGGACGTTATGCTTGACTTCGGCCTAGAATTTTTACTGGTCTAAATTTACTTGGAATTAGCATTTCATTTTATGTATTGTTCCGGTTCATCAATGGTGCCATATATAAGTAGCATTAAAACACTAATTAAACAACAATAAACACGGGAGTTCCAAAATTAATCGCCGGGAGACTTAACGATGCAGTGACGATGACTACAAGGTTGCTAGGGACATATAGCCCTTATTTCTAATATAGATATACAGTTTGAGAAGCAATTTATAATCCTAAGTGTTTACAATTTATATTTCTTCCAAACGCAGTGCAAAAATTGAACTCATTTTAATAAGCACTTCTCCGGGTACGATGTAAACGCAGCTGGGTGCGCTCGATACGACATTGGTGATCAAAAAGCGGATAATGAGGTCAGTGTCATTACACAGTCATGAAAATGTGTAACGACAACAACTTACTAATGCTCTAGTCCTACATAAAGGGTAAGGGTTACACAACATAGTGATACATCTCGAGCACTGTGACATGCAAATGATCTATTGAGGCTAACACCCTTCAGGAAGAAAGGATAAAGAAAGGAAGTCCTAGGAGACCACAGTTCGCAAGCAGACCGGCTCAAAGATGCATGGTAACCTCTAACAATATCTGAGATTTCTTCACCTCAGCGCTGGGGCCCGCTGCGCAGTATCAACATTCCGGATCCGGTGTCGACAAGGGCATGTTCTTGAGCACAGCGACCAAGTCCAGCGCGAGAACAGCGTACACAATGCACAAGTATCCGCGCCATCTGTCCGACAACGCCATATCCATAAATTCGAAAACACGCCTGAAATATAATAAAGAAATGGAATGAAGAGAAATTATGAAGAAATGGTAAGTACCCCAGAATTCGCTAGCTAAGAGGAAACTACGAGAAACACCAGTCAGTGGGTCGATGAGGACAGAACCTACAACCTTCAGTATGCGATTAATACACGTTACCAAACATTACCTCACTTAGTTATTGCTACATAAAATTATAGTATTTGTGTTTATTAGCGGCAGATAGAAATTATTTATCCACCTGTACAGCGAGAGATGACTGTCAGTGGCTCGACAATTAACTATAATTAATTAAATTAATTTTAAATAACAAAATAAGGTGTAATAAGACAAAGGTTTCAGCTATTGTGAACATAAAAGACGAAATTTCCGCAAACTTAAGTTTTAAAAAGGTTGAAAAAATTAAGGGCAATTAAGTAGAAAATTTTGGAAGATGTAAAAGTGTTCACCAAAGTAAAACAGTAATTAATGACATTAAAATTCTCAGAATTGTATATTTAATATATCTATATAAATTTACTATTAAATTTAAATTGGCTCTTGTAAGTAGCGTGTTTATGTAGCACATACATCTACAATACGCACGCACGCACACACACACACACACACACACACCTATAGGAGATAAAAAGTTAGAAGTGGTAAAGGTGTATTGCTATTTATGTGTAAGGATGTGTAGCAGTGGAGGGTGGGCCACACAAGCCAGAAACGTGTTAGGTAATGACAGGGCGGCAATGACAGGGGTAAGAATATGTAAACATAAACTGGAAATGCCATTAGATGGTTAGAAAAATTGTATGAAGCGTTCGTTGAATCCAGAACAATGTACTCAGTGGAGATATGGGGTACATCAGTTATAGGTACACAATTAGACCAGATGTATGGATTGCTTGCAAAGAACTACTAGGGCTGCCTAAATCGGCACAAAGAGAAGTGGCATTACTAGAGTTAGGTAATACAAAAAGGAGGGGGATAATAATAGAGAGAATACTGAAATGCCGGAATAAGTGTATTAAAGGGCAGAAAGGGAAATTATTGAATCCGTGCATGAAGCAACAGAAAACCATTAAGAACACAAAGAGTTGGTGGTCGGAATTGGAAAGAATGGTATTGATGATAGGCATGGGAGATTTATGGAGAGAAGAGGAATAAAATAATAGCGGTCTATGGAAGGCAGTGAGGTCCAGAGTACAAGACATTGATAGGCAGGAGATATGGGAAAGTATAGAAGAAAAGAAATCCTTGAAACTATAAGCAACTAAAAACAGAAAGGGGTAGGGAAAAATATATAGATCAATGTGACAAAACTGGGAGAGAATACATAGCATGGATAATAGTAGGAATAATATATCCAAAAGGGTTGAGAACTAATGAGGTATGGATATGTGAATTTTGTGGAGATGACTTTTTTTTGTTGTTGTTGTAATTTACGTCCTTTAAGTCATATCGGACGATGACTGGAATGTTTGAAATGATGCTCAAATGGGACCAGGGTCCATAGAGCTTAGAGTTAGCCAACATTCGACTTTTAGGATAAGGGAAAACCCCGGGAAAACCTTATACAGGTAACTCACCCTGACCGATATTAGAACTTGGGACCTCTTGAACCTGAGTCAGACATGCTACCGTCTACGCTACCGAGGCAGGCTATGTGGAGTTGAATCGAGCACTGTTCATTATCTGATAGAATGGAAGGAGTTAAGAAATTTCAAGAGAAAAATATGAGAAAAGAAAGAGGTAGTGGCGTTACGCATGTTAACGGGGATGGGTGGTATTTTTTTTATTTTTGTAATTTACGTCCTCCAACGTTAAGTCATATCGGACGATGAATGGAATGGGTGAAATGATGCTCGAATGAGCCCGGGGTCCATAGGGCTTAGAGTTACCCGACAGTCAGGATAAGGGAAAACTCCGGTAAAAACCTTATCCAGGTAACTCACCCTGACCGAGATTCCAACTCTGGAGCTCTTGAGCGTCAGGCAGACATCCTACCACCACGCTACCGCGGCGGGCAACGGGGATGTCTGAAAAGAGAAATACATGTATAGCAGAATTCTTACATAAGTTAAGAGAAAAGTGGATTAGGGTAAAAGAAGCGTAGGTCAAGAAGAAACGACACCAAGCTAGTCAGGAAAACCAAAGGCTGTACAAATAAATATCAGTATTATATATTAATTCTCAGTATTAAAGAAGTATAAAGAAATTTCTAGGTGACAAATCCACAACAGGGGAATAATTAAAAAGAAATATCTGTTTATCGTTCTGTCCTTTACTATAGGTATAGATTGCATGACCCGGCTATAAAAATTAAAACTTAAGCTTCAAATCATAAGTAGACTTGCAGTTACATAATACAGCAACATTATCCCTGAATTATTTTAAAAATTGGAAGATAAAATTAGGTGAAAAACGATGACTTGTACCTCGATTCCTTTGAAAGAATAAAACTATCAAAGCAATCCATAGCAGGTGGAATTGATGTCTCAGGCAACCTAGAGGAGCAGCTTTTAATACAAATGTACGGATTGTTTATTCGTTCCTCTTGCTAACGAAAACAGCACCATTTAACTGAATGACGCAGTGTGAATGAAAGTTTTCCCTATGAAATATATTACAAGGGGAAAATATTTAATTCAGAGAGGAATTCGATAAAGTTGAACGCTGCTAAATAGCTTAAATACCGAACTTCAAGGGGAAAAACATACAATTGTGGCTATGTTTGTTTCAGTGATAAGCTTTGCAGGAAAATCAGAATTATATAAGAAACTCTTGTTAGAAGAACAACTTTATGTTTCACTGATAGTACTTCTAACAATTGTGTTGAATTAAGAAGAAAGTTGAACATTAATTATAGAGGTCACAAATTCAAAGACAGTAAAGGCATGAACAATTAGTTTCATATTAATCCAGCTCCTTGGCAATGAAATGAGGACCATTGCTATTGCAGAAGGAGCTAATAACTTTGCAAAACGAACATGTGTCAGAATTATGTGCAGTGTTTAGGAACTGAGATATATAAACTTAGTCCTAGACATAAATAACCTCTTGGCATTGTTTGCCTCAATAAACATGTGAATTTTTTTCCTTGTTGCATTTATACCCCACCTTTAACTTCTATGGTCATATCGGCGGCCGTTCTCCTTTGCAACATACTGAAGGTGTTAACTCGTTATCTTTGGTTTTTAATCATTAGATCACGCACACATTCACACTCTCATTCATACTTACAGACTCTGGGGAAGATGGGGAATTATCTTGCAGAAAAATCCCCACCCCCACTACCGTGAATCGAACCACCGACTGAGCTACGGGGCCAGCCCCATCTGAATTTATTCTCAAATAAAGCAAACATAATGTAATAACTATAGAATACCAGATTCCCACCTGTCGGCACACAGATAATGCAATGGCATTGTACCGTATTTATAAACTATTGTGGCTTTCAATGACGTAGCACATATCTATGGAGAAAGAAATTCAAGTATGGAATTCTAATTGCCATTACTACTCTTACTATGTCTGTCACATTTGTTTGCAGTGTTTTGTAAGCACTAGTGCTAAAATCTATCTGATGCTTAGTTTACGTTTATTGAAGGTTATAGCTTATTATACACAACATCAAATAGCTTTGGCCTTGTGAATGTACAGTAGGTTTTCCTTCTATGCAATGTTTAGGTAGCGCCACTAGCGTAGCGCAACGTAACCCATGGCGCAACAGCCAACCTGACTGTCGGCCTCATGCCCACATACACAAGGCAGAGTTGGCCGATCATCCAACCGATACGGAGAGGACCTGATGTCATCAATACGGCACCCCAACCGGAAAGTTGGCTTTCTGGACCAAGGTTTGGTACCTAGCGCAGCTCCTTAATTTCCTCACGATGGTGAGATGGCACTGGTCCTATTTCCATGATTTAAAATCTGATCCCGGGTGGAATTTAACTGGGAACATTCCGTGGCAGGGAACAAAAGCAAAACTATAGTCCACTACTTCACGACGCAGGACATTTAAAACCACTGGACAATGTGGAGGTCGAATTTTCACTCCCCCTACTTCGAAATACAGGTAATTTGGGATGTATCAGTATGGCTCGGTTTGGACATGCCTGATGTAAATGGATACATTAATAAATATTAAAAAAACGCATTAAATCGTGGTAAGAAAGGCATTAGTGTTTTGTCTACAGTATTTAAACAGATTTATTTACGTTGGTATAATTTTTAGGAAATCAATTCTTTTTCCAATATTTCCCAATTAAAATTTTCTACTGGAAACCTTAAAACAGTTTGACTTCTTATTTCCCAAATCGTTGCTGTGCTTCTCTATAATTTACGTAAAGTACACATTACATCCTGGAGCGAAATGATTGTGATAGTCTAAATTTGTACTCAAAAGGAGGACCAAGGGAACAACACAGCCACTGAGAAAGACTGAGTTCGGTGAATAAGGCGACAAAATTCACAGCTCTCTTCAGCGTTCACAGTTAACGCTTGTTCCGGAGAAGACCGGAGTTGCCCTACTGTGTGTAAGAAAAGTTTAATTGCATTGTGGTAAAACACCAACAAACAACCCTTAATGTAAAATAAGTACAATCGTCCAATAAATGTTAAACTTTATAGAGTTCATGTTTTATATTAAAAACGATGAAGAATTTTATATTAGTTACAGCTAAAATCTGATGATATGTTTAAAATATTCTCTCAGTAATAGTTTACGTAATAAATATATAAACGTTAATGATGATATAAGAAACAGTAATGAGAAGTGATCATAAGTTGCGTCAAACCGTAAATAGAAATTAAGTCGCGTAAGTCACATTCAAATTTTACTGACTGAGATAGTGGCGAACGCGTTTGATTCTCTTCACAAACGAGAAAGATAAGTCCAAACTTTATCTTAAATAATTAAAAACTTTCTTAAGAAGCCTCTCCTCATAGAGGATTGTACGTATCAAATTATGAAAAGTTTTGACTCCACATAAATTCTTTGTTATTACAAATTATGAGTAGATCATTTTCTTTCATGCTTAAAGGCAATAAAATCCTCTTTAGAGAGAAAAACTTGCGATAAATATAATTCGGACATATTTAATTAATATGTATAATGACGTGCCAAATGGTATATGTTAAACCAATCACGAAACAGCTGAGAATGATGCTAAGAGATTGGTGTTGTGTTTCAAAGCATTAATAAACTCAAAGGGAATTAAGCAATTAATGCTGAGACTATCAAAATCAGTAATTGCTTTCCTGAGCTTTGTTTTTATAAATGATAGACCCATCAAATGAAAGACTGCTTAATATTCTAGCAAGGAGTAGCATCACGACTAATGCTAAAATACGAGGGGGTGTCACAAAGTTTTAATTTTCACCCGGTAGTTTCTATGCTACAGTGATGAAAATTTTTGAGTGTCATCACTGATCCCTTTGGGACATGATGTTGGTACTTTCAGTGATTTAAGTCTTTCTGTTTTTTTATACAGTGAGTGCCAGAAATGACTGAGGTGTAAGATGAAGAACATTGAGACTCGTAGTGTGATCAAATTCCTGTATTTGAAGAGTAAAACTGCCCGGGAAATCCATGATGAGATGGCTGTTTATGTCCATCGATTGAGGTGGAAAAGGAGTTTTCAAACTGGTCACATGTCCCTGGCAGATGAGCCAAGAGCTGGTAGACCGTCAATGACAGAAGATGCTGTCACAGTGAAGAAAGTGGAGCGTTTAATACTGAAAGACAGACGAGCAACCATCCAAATGATCATGAATGAGACACATATTAGCTATGGTAGTGTGTGGAAAATTATTCATGACGAACTGCACATGTCGTTTAAGGTGTCTGCATGGTGGGTTCCACGTTTACTAACCGCTTTCCAAAAGGAAACACGACGTGACCTTTCAAGACTGATGCTGCTGCGGTTGAAACAGGATTAGGATTATTTGTTTGATCGTCTGATAACCATGGATGAATCCTGGATCTATCAATATGATCCAGACACAAAAATCATGAGCATCAAATGGAAACATGTCAATTCCTACCCTCCCAAAAAGGAAAAAAAAAGCAAAAGTCAGCTGGGAAAGTCAGGCTTTCAGCTTTCTAGGACTGTCGTGTTTATCTTGCCAAGGGTCAAACCATCACCGGTAGATTCCACTGCATTCTTCAGGAAAAGTTACGAGCAGCTCTGATTAAGAAACAAGGCGGTATGCTCTCCAAAGGTGTTCGTCTTCTGGGTAACATTACATCAGCTCATTTATCTCAACTTGCAGTTAACAAAACAAGGGAATGTGGCTCTGAGACCTTACGACATCTGCCTTATTCGCCCGATCTCGCACCAAGTGACTTTCTTGTTCCCGAAAATGAAGAATCCGTTGCGTGGTCGCCGATTTGACAACACAAATGACGTCATTAATAAAGTGGAAGAGTGGTTTAAAGCGAATTCTGCAGACTTCTACAATCAGGGTATTCGGACGGTCAAGAAACGCTGGGAAAAATTGGCGACTACGTAGAGAAAAACTAACAAGAACATATCAAAACAATCTCTCTATCACATTTTTAAAGGTTGATATATACATACAAGGTAAGTTATAAGTCTCATACTTCCAAACCACTTTAATACACTGTATTGTTTACATATAGGGATAGTGCTCTTATATAGTTGTCAACTAGTTGGTACCCACATGTAAAATTACTGTGAAATAAACAAAAAATCCTTTTATAGTAATTAGAGCATGCTCCATTAGATAATTTGTAATACTACATGCCCTACTTTTAGGGTAGTTATATAATTATCAAATTACGTGCTTTTTAACATAATTAGTATAAATGGCTGTTTAGTGAAAAATTAAGTAATTATTATCTTTTCCATAATCTAACAATTGGAATAGTTTTTAGAAAGTCCACAAATTCTTTTGTAAAATATTTCACTAATTTCTCTTTGTTTTCAGTCCACATTCCATGTTTTCTCATTTCACTCTGGCGGAAATGTTTCCTTTCTTCTTCCATTCTTAAACATTCAAACAGTTTCTTCTTGGGTTCCACATCCACAGGTCCGACTAATCTGACGGAAGCGGTAAAAGTATGACGGAATTCTACCATGTCCAATTAGAAAGGCTGTGACAATTCCTGTCAGTAGAATAGGTAAAGGTGTTTAAGCTGTCTTTTCCCCTAGGAAACAATAATTTATTTTGCCTTTCTCTGTTTTCCGCCATTCATTAAACAAAGGAGTGGGTACGCTTAATGGAGTAAAATGTGTCCTAGTTTTCTGTGATTTCATTCCCCTGTTTGTATCCATTTAAATTTGTTTATTTGTACAGTGTGATCCATATAAACCTGAACCACTTTAATAGGCCATAACTTTTGAACCAATAATGGGACATACGTGCAACTTTGAGAGAATTTAACACACAATTAGGAGACTACATTACACTGTTATATCTCAGAGAAGTTGGAAGTGTCTTCCACCAGCATCTGTATAAGTTTACACTCGTCTCTCCATATTCTATGAAATTTTAGGGAGAGTATTCTCGCCAGTGGTACTTATTTCGGTTCGGATGTACACTCAATATTTAGATACCCCTACATGAAAAAAAATCTGCTGAGGTTAGGTCAGGGGACACAGAACTTTTGAGATTATTCGATTATCAAAGAAACCGGTTACAAGTTCCATCGAGTCATTAGATGCATGCACGTTGCTCCATCTTACTGCAAATAACCTTCTCTCGATTCGATATCATCCAGATGCTCTACAAATGTATTGAAGATACTCATATAAACTTCAATGTCTACAGTCGTATCAAAGAAAATGGAGCAACGGTCCTGGAAGCTGACACCGCGCACCATACTTCAAACTTTTCGTCATGCACTGGGGTTTCGAGGATTACTTGGGGGTTCACAGCAGACCAATATCTGGTGTTTTGTGTGTTTATGTAGCCTGACAGGTGAAACCATACCTCATCTGTAAAGCACGCTATGGAGAGAATGTCTGGACGTGGAATAAGAGTACCCTGAAAGCATCGAAAGTAACTGATTCGTTTATCATAATCTCCTTCTTTGAGTTGTTGCAGCATATGCACTTTGTAAGGTCGTAATCCCGATTTCTTCGCAGCTCTTTGACACGTTCCATATGAATACTCTAATTCCTGGCTCAATCGACGCATGATTTTTTGGAGAATTCAATACTCTTCTGCGAACATCTGTGACAGTCTCTGCATTCAGTGGCGGCCTATGTTTTCCACTCTTACTAATGAGTATACCAGTTGTCTCCACTTTTGTTACGAGCGATAAATTTGCTGCCTTTGTCGGAAAATCGCATACATTAAATTGTCTTCAAAATTCCCGTTTTGTTGTTACCAAGGAATTTGCCTTCCGATATGTTTTCAAAAACTTCCTCTGATCATTTGTGCCAAAGTTGAAGATTATAAGGATGTTACTTGTATTTTTAAGGACTTTCATCCTGTATTTTCATCTTATATTGGTTTTAACACCAAATTTGTTGTAAATACTTTTGGCCTTGCTTGGAGACTGAGAACAGCATCCGCAAAAGTATTCAGATGAGATGCACTTTTAGGGTTACCTGGCCTTGACAAACTATTCTCGTCGTTGTACTTGGAACTGAAGGTCCGGATGCGTATAAATATTTAAACTGCTAGCTTTTCTATAAATTCATTGAATGTCACATAGTGAACTATCTTGAAATTAATACGTTTGTCTGTTCAATCATAGCGAATAGAGTATTATTTAACCACTAAATGTCAAATGTTATCCACTAAGTCAGTAAATCAGTCAAAAGAAATGAAACATATTTCAATCCATGTAAAGAAACGAGAGTCAAATAAACAATATAATCAACAGACATTAGTGATATACTTCAAAGGTGTCATAAAGTGCACAGTTAAATTTCATGCTACAATATGCACCAGCTTGAAAATGGATTCAAATATCTAAAATATGAAGCTATTACACTAAATATTATATGTTTTATCCCTAAAGGAATATAAAAATCAGCATGACAATAAAATGAAAAACAATGTATGATAAAATTTAAATGCTGTTTTCAACCAATTATAATTGATAAATTAATAATTGTTTCGGAGTTGTTCATTTTTAATTTCTCTATTACACACCTTTATACAGTTTTTGTGCAATTAGAGAACAAAGCATTTTATCCCACCAAAATATAACAAAGTTCCATTGAATATATTAATTTTGAGGTCCCTTGAATAAATAAAACCTGAACATACAGAAAAATCTATATGTACTTTACAAACATTCGGTATGAAAGTTTCCAGGAAAAGCCCTTTTTTATTATTTGATATTTCAAATGAGTACAACGGCTTTTTTTTTAAATTACCATACGTTTAAGCTGTTTAATTGCAAATAAAATTCTTATATTGATTTTTCTATGGATAAGCTCTGACTGAATGAGATTTATATAGTTCTGCATTAAGAACACATATAGTTGGTGGTCGGAATTGGAAAGAATGGTATCGAGGATAGGCATGGGAGATCTATGGAGAGCAGGGGAGTCGAATCATAGCGGTTTTTGGAAGGAAGTGAGAAGTAGAGTACAAGACATAGATAGGCAGGAGTTATGGGAGAGTATAGAAGAAAAGAAATCCTTGAAATTTTATAAGTAATTACAGACTGAATAGGGTAGGGAAAATATATAGATCAATGTGACAAAACTGGAAGATAAGGCATAGCATGAATGAGAGTAGGAATATTATATTTAAAATGGTTGAGAAGTAATGAGGTAGGGATATGTGAATTTTATGGAGATGAATAGAGCACTGTTCATTACGTGGTGGAATGTAAAGAGTTAACAAATTGCAGGAGAAAAATATGGCATAAGAAATGGGACAGTGTGAGCAAAGAGGTAGTGACGTTACGCATGTTAACGGGGGTGGGTGAAAAGCATCCGAGATACACCGTTTGTGGCGACTTACTATCGCAGGTACTTGAGTCCCAGGCTTCATCATTTAACCTTTATTATTTTAGTTAAATGATGGAATGCGAGCGACCCTAGTGGTCTACAGGGAAAATATACGAGTCAACTGGAGAATTTAGTGTCAGGATGGCACGTTGACGTGGTAGCTCAATGGGTTAGACCGACTGGACTGAAACCAGCAGATCCGTGGTTCAAACCCCGGCCATGACATTCAACCTTTCATGTAGGCTCTATCCATCAAAAAACTTAGCTTATATACGGCTAGTGTGAAGAATTAATTTCCATTAATTAACTAAAATAATAAAGGCTAAATGATGAAACTTGGGATTCAAGTACTTACGATAGTAAGTTGCCATAAACGGTGTATCTCGGTTGCGAGAGCCCATAGTGGTCTACCGGGAAAATACACGAGTAAAATGGAGAATTTAATGTCAGGACGGAAGTTGACCATGGTAACTCAATGGGTTAGAGCGACTGGACGGAAACCAGGATATCCGTGGTTCAAATCCTCGCCATAGTATTGCATTTTTCATGTTGAGTCTATAAAAAACCTTAGCCTATATACGACTAGTGTGAATAAATGATTAATGTCCATAAATTAACTAAAATAATAAAGGCTAAATGATGAAACTTGGGATTCAAGTACTTACGATAGTAAGTCGCCACAAACGGTGTATCTCGGAGCCCCTAGTGGTCTACCGGGAAAATATATGAGTCAAATGGAGAATTTAGTTTCAGGACGGCACGTTAACCATGGTAGCTCAATGGGTTAGAGCGACTGGACGGAAACCAGGAGATTCGTGGTTCAAATCCTGGCCATGGCATTGCATTTTTCATGTTGGCTCTATCTATCAAAAACCTTAGCCTATATACGGCTAGTGTGAAGAAATTATTAACTTCCATCAATTAACTAAAATCACCTTTTAGGAGTTCACAATTTATTACCTAAATAGTGAATGGCATTAATTTTAAAACACTAGTAGTTTTGAAGTACTAAGTCATCATATTTGTTCCTCCTGCAACAGACATGGAATTTCAAAAGAAGAAAATTCAAAAGGCAGTAAGTAACGACCGCATTTTGCTCCCCCGCATTTATCAGTTTGTGTCGCTAGTGGCATCTCTGATAGAAAGAGTTTTGCTAACGTTCATCTCCTTTAACATGATTTAGTGAGTGGAGAAGGTGCTGTTAGTATTATACCTCAGATATTTGGTTGATAAATATTGTTACCTATTAATGAAAAATGCTATTAAGCAATAGATAAATATATAAAATTATACATTTTGCATGGCAAACAGTTTCGTTACCTTCGTAAATTTGTCGATACCGAAAGCTAAAACGCAACACATTACTTTAATGAAAATTCGAGAGGTACTAGAACACGGAGGCGAGACGGCCATTGCAGTACTTCAAACAAAAACCAAAGAAGACTAAAACAACATACAAGGGCTAAGTAAACAATCAAGAACTGCGAGAATATGGAGTCAGATCGATAAGTCTAGAGATTTGATGCTTACAAAGTTTGTCGACTCGAGGACGGCAGTAGACACAAATTTATTAGGTTATTTATCTTATTTCAGTCACACGCTAACGGAACTGGGGGAGAACTAGAAGATGAGCCGAAGTTACTTGACGATCCTCCGACAGTAATAGAAATAGAGGACTCGACAGAACTGAAACTACTGCTTTGGAAGCGGTTGATAACAACTCCTTTTGTGCCATAGGTAAACTAACGAAGTCTCTGATGTTATTTGTTTTGTTTCTTCTTGTTAATAATATCAACCAGATATCTACCAGATTTTAGCAGACTGGGTTCCGAGTATTCTAATGCCCACATGTGTAAAATACATTGTATTTCCAAGCATTGTCAAAGAGCTGCACACAAACAAGCAGGCTACATCTTTTATAAGGGGGAAATGTTGCAGTTTATGCATATTCATTTGAATCGTTGCTTAAGCCATAGGTTAAAAGCACATAAAAAGCTACCTTGTAGCATGTTAAAGAAAGGAGGAAGGGTGAAAGTAATAGCACTACTTCTATAGTGTACTTCTTGTAAGGCATTTTACAGTAACTTCTCTTCATTAGAAACTTGTGACTAAGAAATGAAGTATATTGTCACCCAATTATCGGAAGGCGCGACCAACTGGCGGCTGGGTGAGGGCCGGGAGGCATTCGATCACGCCTAACCATTTGTCTTATAGTGCTAACGAAGGGATGGTTGGAAAAAAACATCACTGGCTGTCTCCTACCCCTCCCTCTGAAACTGAAACGCGAGACTTCCAGAAATAGCGATATTACTATAAAAAGGGGCTGCAGTTGGCGAGTTAGTTCAGTTCTTGGCGAGCAGCCGTGAGGAGCGCCGAGTGTGATCGGACTGGAAGACGGTGTACGTGTATCAGAGGAGTTGTACGTAACTGTGAGCGTGCAATGGACCTGAAACAGACGAACTGGTGAATTGTAATCGTGTGCGCTAAGTAATTCTATATAATCGACAAGTGTTTGAACTGTAAGTCGGTGGAAATAAAGAACATTTTGAGTTTGTGCAAGTGGACTTTTAATTTCACGAACCCACAAGGTCACAATATGAAACTTCCGTCAAGCAAAAAGGGCGCTTTCTCTGGTTAACATATTTTTACGTCATAATAAATAGCAAAATCATCTCTGTCTACCTTCAAGAGTAAGTTATCATAGACAAAATCCTCAAATATCCCAGAATCAGCCGTTTGCAATTTTGTTTTTCTAGTCATTTAAATGCCCAAAAGTGGCATTAGAACATGCGTAAATTAGAACAAAGAGAATTTCCGTAGTTCAATCACAGCTTTCGATTAAGTGGTTTATTAATTTAATATACTGTTAACATTGAGAATTTTGAATATGTTACATTTATACTGTATAGTATTTCACTGGGCGAAAATTTAATCTTAATTCAGAACATTGACTGAAGAAAATATTTTGCTCACATTGGCTCATTGTACCTATTCCGCAAGTGGGGTATTCCCGGGAGGAAGGATGAGGTGAGAGGAGACTGAGGGCAACCGTCCCAAGGAGCCACGACAGTGCAGAGGACAGGGTCCTTACATTTTACTTAGATGGAAACTTCCTCCGCAGGTCATAACAACGGCTGTGGTTCGGAGACCAGTGACCGTCCCACCGGAGAAGGAATTGGTTTTACTCAGAGCATATTATCCTGCCACGCACTGCCGAGACACCCAACGACACTTTTACCCTGAAAGAGCCCACCAGATGTAATATATTATGAAGTGATGATGGAAATGAGGTGGAGGAATAGGAAATTCGGGAGATCTAATTAACCTACCCAGCATTCGCCTAGAGACCCGAGAAATCCCGTGGGTAAGGGGAATCGAAACCGGGCCTCCTGAATACAGACCACAGACAAAACCCCCTGAGCCGGTGCGAGTTAGGCGCTGCTAGTGTAAGCAGAACCACACTCTCTGTTAAGAAGTTGTTTGAAATACACACCTCAGAACTCGAAGGGAGCAGAAGTTAATGTAGTGTCAATAATTAGGCAAATTTACTAGCGAAAAGTTTCAGATGATGAATTCTTGAACGTCAGAGATGTTTTTGACATCAAAGTTTCTCTTAGAGAGAAACAGTTTATCGCCCCTAAAGACCCGGATTGTGCGTAAGATTGCAGAAGTTGTAATCTGTTGCGTGCCCACTGCTCCCTGTTGGTAGACTTCTAGCAGCAGGAGTTGTGATCAGTAAAGGTACGTGCCATACGTGCTCAACTTTCATCCAGCTAGGTTGTCACTGCATTACGAAAGTCGTACGAAATTTCCTTGTCAATATCTTTGAGCAGTGCTTCCAGTAAGTAACTGCTATAACAAGATGTACATTGAGGAACGTGTGGACGTGTAAGTAAACACTATTTAAATTCAAAAAATATTTTCGAAAATAATCCTGATATCTAAATTCAGTATATAAGTTATATGCATGAATATTAAGCAATAGATTGAAGTGTGTGCTGACAACATATTTACCGTAACGTTCTTGATAGAGGTAAGAAGAGAGCACACTCTGCTTAGATGTATGACATTTTTTATTTTGAGAAAGCCTTTGATAAAATTGACAGGATTGTTGACTTATCAGTTTATGAGGTACAGATTTACAGCTTCTGTATATTTTCCAAGTGTCTTAATGCGACGATGTGTGGTATATTTTGATGTACCAAGTTCTTCTGAAAGCGGGTACTTTTTTTGTAGATTTTATCAATATTTCATAAGCTTTCAGAACGTGATAAATCTTTACTGATTTCGTATCCATTGTTGAAACGTAACATTGTAACCACGTTGTGCCACATGCTCTCCTTCCACATCACATATGCTTCGAACTTCGTTTCGTTTATAATCTTATTTCCAGTAGTGCTTTAGAAGAACTCCAGTTCAAACTTTGTTGTCTCCATTTTGTGCTTGTTTATTAACAACTGAAGACTGATACATGTTAGCAATACACTAGCCATGGCATTCTGTAAATAACATTGCCAAACCAAAGAAACTGAATAATTTAAAACAATAGAGAAAGCAAAAGTATTCTAAAAGAAGGAATTCATGCAGTTTCAAAGCGTGTATTTTCTGAAATCCTTATAATGAGTTTTAGATGGAGTGTGTTTTTTTTAGAGTATCTCAACGAAATAAAGGGAGAGGAAAAATGCAGCTCTTAAGATATGGTCCATTTCTCCATTTCATGTTCAAGTTGCCAGTGCTATAATTAGCAATAATTGATTCTTCATCGAGATTTTATCTGCGGACACTCTTCTGAGGCAGGAGGACGGGAGGGCGCAGAATGCGAAACGTCAAAAGTAAGGCACCCCTCGCCTGGTACGCATGCGCAGCTCCGCATTGAGGCAGTGAGCGCGGGCAAGTCGACTCGAGTTCTCCCACAGTCACTTTACCGGCTTGCTTGGACACAGTCGGGTGATTGCAGCGGTGCGTGGAGACGACGGAAGAGCTCATTACACCACCCTCCCACATCGTGTGCTGCGTGTGACTTGTGTGTTGATGAAAATTAGCTTTCTTTGGTTTTTGTGTTCCGTTTTATCGTGACAAACAAATTTCTGAGGTGTGCAGAAGTGCAGGATTAGCAACAATATCTTGAGAACTTGTGACGAGTTTGTTTTATTTATTTTGAGTTGTGTTTTAATTACTGTGTTGAGTTATTGTTTTGTGTGACAAGATGACGTCAAGATTACACCTCGGAAAACACATGCTGGGGATTCATCACATCCTTGCCATCCTTTTCTGGTCTGGACCTGCGGCTTTTGGCAGAGGTGAGTTTTGAAGAAAAACTCGAAAACACGACTTTCTCTATCAACTGCAATTTATTTTCATTCTGCCAGGAAGATTGTCAACTTCCTCATATTCATTAGTAAAACATTTTATTTAGGGATATCAAGGTTTGTTGTAGGTAGACTCTGAAAAGTTCCAAGGGAAAGATTAATACAAAAATATTATTTTATTTCACATAAGCTGTAAAGTTTAAATAAATATACATTTTATCATATAGAAAAACATTCAAAGCTTACAACTTATAATAAAGCTTTGGCTAATGGTATTATAACTTAAAGTAAATTCAACATATACATTTGAATCTTCATCTGAATATTTCGAACTTGAAACATTTTGATCAAAATTATTAGGTCTGGCTTAAAAAGTATTTTAAATCAAGTCAGTTTGTCCATGTAAAATTAAGTTGTTTCTTTAACATTTTATGTTCTTATCAAATGTATGAATTTATTTGAATATTCGGACTTTTGTTTTCGAGTTGCGCTGCGGATTATGCAACAGACCGTTTTCTTGTCCTTTTTTCTAAATTTAAGACACCTCAAAACATACCTTTTTAGAAAAATATCTGTGTCAAATTTGGAGACATCCTCTGTGTAAGTTAAATGTAGAATAAGTAAAACATGGATGCTTATTTCCCACACAAATGAGAGTTATATATTTACAAAAGCAGCGACAAAATTGCGCTAGGTAGCTTTCGCGGCATTTGACGTTTCGTTTGACCACATCAAAGCAAAGAGGTGTAAGAGTTTTAAATTGTTAATGCTGCAAAGCAAATAAGTATAAATAAATATTGCTGGTTTGAGTAAGCTGTGTAACGGAGTCACACGTGTATAAAATTCTACCGGACGTAAACAAGAGAATTAAAACTCCGCATAAAATACATTTCGTTGTACATGAAATATCTAACCAAGTTCTTAGATAATTATAAAATTTCAGAAGTAAAAACATGTTAGGATGAGAGAATGTCTGAAATATTCACGTAATTTTTTCGGAAAACGTATAGTTTTTCTTAACATATAGGTACACAAAAACTCAAAACCATAAAATATAAATTTTAAGATCCCCTAAAAAAAGAAAAGTATTTACGAAGAAGGTTTCGTGTTCATATCTGCGAGCAGCATAACTCAAAAACGTAAAAGCCTATTGAGTACCAAACATTGTGTTTAAGTTCAACATTTTGAAATCCTCTCACTCCAAACCACCTTTCATAGGGTAAGGTTTACAAGATGCTTATTTTCTCTAAAATCGCTCTATCGCTTTTGATTAAAATGCACATTTTTAGGATATCTAAAGCTGTTTTCACAAGTGAAACACATATTTTGTATTTTCTGGTGTAAACTATAAAGTTTTCAGTTTTTGAGATAAATATTTTTATAGATATTCCTAGTTATTTGTTTGAGTGACAAATAGAAAGTTGTTTCTTATTCCCGGTCCTATATAAACAGGTATCTAACGGCTACCGGCTGTTAGACGATCTGTCTATTACTTACAACTACTGCATTTTATGTTTTTAGAAACGTTTATCTCAACATGAAGTGGATAACAATAAGAGTGTTTAAGAATAGTTAGTGAGCAGAGAAAGTCGTGTGAGAGTACATTAATTTTTTTATTTCATTTGACCATTTCCTGTGTAGTTTTATAAATAACGCCTGCGTCAAATGCGGTACCTTCTTTGCCGAAGGTGAGGAATGATTTTAGTGCGATGAAAGTGTCTCTGTAAGTGCCCCATTACACCGTTGCTTTTATTACTCGTTCTCTGCTACGAGGGCAGTTTGGATGTATCGACTTTAATAGAGCCCTTGAAAACTTTCGGGCAACATTCCCTTTTTATCTGTTAGCGAAACTGAAATTCTGACTACAATATCACGATATAACTCAATTGCACAGAATTTCAATCAGGAATGCAGATGTTTAACGTTCTTCTGCAGAACCACGTGAATCGTTTTAGAAGAAAATAGTACACAATTAAACAGCTTTAGTTTAATTTATAAACTATTATAGACTGGAATTTAGAAAGCGTCCTCACGCATTTCCTGTTCCTTTCACGGTATGCCACTCTATAAATGAGTAAAAGTAATGGTCTTGGTGTACACAAAACGGGAAAACAAACACAACTACTTGTATATCTTACACTAGTTTTACTATAGCGGTTTCACACAAAGAAGAAAGAATGGTATTTGTTGCTTTTTAGATGCTGCATCGCAGTTCAAACTATTATATGTAAATGGCTTTTGCAAAGCTATTCTTCTTAAAAGACTGATTTACACTAACCGAAACTCTACTTTGTAATAACGGTGGTAGTTATAAAGAAAATGCAGTGGGTTCAACAAATCTTTGAAAATCGGATCGCAAGGTAATGACTCCGAAACGCCGTTTTGATTGCGTGTGCAGAAGAAAAACAGCAAATAACGACTTAGGTATTGAAAAAGTATATCATATTTAGGAATTCCAACCAATAATAAAAGCATTTTGTGACACGAAAATGTTTTCATCCTCTATAGATTGCCAGATTTTATGTATTACCTTATGATTTCCAAGTGGAAGAAAAATCAGAGTGATTTACTCTCAGGTTATTCGCAAGTGATATCCTTTTCATACCTCAGCTTAAACATACCTATGCTTTGTTTTAATTGCTAATATCCTTTTAACGTTTACATTGAAATTAGCTAACCCAAATTCTAGCCTATTACTGTAGTAATAGAGTGAAAATGGATTTTAGATTATTATAATATGTATTTTATTGAATTGATGTATTTCTTCGTTGATTGTGGAATACAAAAAGGAATAAATGAAAACAAAAGCAAATTGTTCGCCCAACTCTGTATAACTTTTCTATCTCCCATATCAAAAATATACTATTTACAGTGGTTTAGTGCCCGCCTCGTTAGCGTAGATGGTAGCGTGTGTGCTTCACGTTCAAGAGGTCCCGTGCTCGAATCTCGGTCAGAGTGACTTATCTGAATAAGGTCTTCTTTTCCGGGGTTTTCCCCTTATTCTGAAAGATAAATGTCGTGCAGCTCCAAGTTCAATGGATCCAGGGTTCATTTGATCATCATTTCAACCTGTTCGTTTGACCTAACGTTGGAGGACATAAAAAAAAATATAGGGGTTTAGTATATTAACTTTCATTTTAAAAGACACTATGTATTCCAAAATCGTTTTTATTACGCTTTAATAATATAACGACGATTTTTTTTATTACGGGGGCCATTTCAGAGCAGCATTGTTACCATTCTATGAGATTAACAGAATACATGGAAATATATCCTTTTTGTCAATATTGCACAAACGTTTTCATTTTAGTAATATATTATAGAATCTACTCTCTTTGCAGGTTACATCCCTATTCGATTCTGTAAATCTTTTCACAATTACTATTCATGGTATCCTATAAAAATTGTGAATATCTCCAATGGAATGCTATTGGTAATTCATTTCTTAGCCATTTTAATTTCCTGCTCACATTACAATGCGCTAACCATTTGTTTACCAATAAAAGTTCATTGATACAAGCTACTTTTGACCGTCCTCATTGAGCAGCCTAATTGGTTCACTTTGTTCTTAAAATTTATTTTAAGGCATCGTTAAGAAAATAAAACTTGGCGAATTTTTCCATGGGAAGTGTAGTTAATGAGGGATTTTCTTAAGTCTTTTGTTTTTGTGGAATCACCTAATTAAATGCCAAGTTTGAAGCTGACCAGACTTCTCGTTTTGAGGCACGCTTTACATAAAAGGAATACCGGGCGCGCGGATTTCTTATTTCTAAGTTATATTTATGGATGTATGTACTTTCAAAGATGTAACGGAAAAGTTCTAAATACGCTTTATGTGATACGTTTTTTAGGTTTTAATTTTCTCAAACGCGCTTTTATTAATTTTGCTTGAAATATTACATGTTTACGATATTAACGTACATAAAAAACTACAATACGGTAATCTCTGAATTTCTCTTCAAACGAAAATAATGTTATATAACTAATAAAATATAACCGCTGTTTAATAAATGTCATCAGGCGTTTAGGTGATATCCGTATTTATTAGCTTACAATTTTCAATATGTTTGTCTAAAAAATTGCTACCTACAATTTAAATTTGGAATTTTAAATGATCATGATTCAAACAAGTCTGCGATATAAAGGCACGTATAAATACTAAGTGCAATAAAATGTTTCGGATCTTGGCTGAGATTTTTCACCTAGTTGAACCTAGACATCCTGACGTCTTCCCCCATTCAACGTTAATGTGGGTAACGTCTCCCATTATACTCTTGTTGGTGCATATCAAGATAATGCCAGTAGTTACCGTTCCATTAAACCGGAATCCCAAAGTTACAAACTCCATCTGCAGGAACACCTAAGACGAGCAGATGCGTTATATGCCGTTACCGCGGAGAAGTAATACATATACAAAGCCATGACGAAATTTTGGGCCTAGATTTTATAATAGCTTTTTTGCATTATATTGTTTTCATCGTCTAAAGGATATGAACGAAGATCGTATGACTTTTTTTACTCAATTTTGTACAAATACTCTTACATTATCCTTCTATTTCTCTGTAAATTCAAATATACCTTGATTAGACCATTCGTTATGTGTATAAAAATATATCAGGAGATCCATGGTTCAAATCCTGGCCATGGCATTGAATTTTTCATGTTGACACTTATATAGACAAAATCTTAGCCTATATACGGCTAGTGTGAAGAAAGGATTAATTTCCATCAATTAAGCAAAATATTAAAAGTTATATGATGAAGCCTGGGACTCAAGTACTTACGATAGTAAGTCGCCACAAACGGTGTATCTCGGATGCGAGAGCCCCCAGTGGTCTACCGGGAAAATACATTAGCCATTTGGAGAAACCAATGTCAGGACGGCACGTTGGCCATGGTAGCTCAATGGGTTAGAGCGACTGGACGGAAACCAGGAGATCCGTGAATTTTTCATGTTGACACTATCTATACAAAATCTTAGCCTATATACGGCTAGTGTGAAGAAATGATTAATTTCCATCAATTAACCAAAATATCGGACTAAGTTTATAGTCAAATCTTTACCAAGTCCATGTCCATGGTGTGATGTTAGCCTCTGTGCCTCAGAATAAAAGACCCGAGTTACACACTCCGTTAATGTAGCTTAACTTTTCCGGTTTTTCTCTTATCCTGAAGAGGTGAATGTCTGGTAACTTTAATCTCTAAGACCCCAGGCACATTTAAGAATCATTTAAATCATCTGATTCATTTATCGTCATAACTGATTAAAGGCAATTAAAAATGAGAAGCTCTAAAAGAAAGTACCTGAAAGAACTATCTGAAACGAATATGGTGTTTTAACTAGATCCAGACTTTTGTTAGAATGATTTATTACTAGTTACGTACACGTCATACAGAATGACGTAGAATGAAGAGGATTTTATCTCCAGAAAATTCAATAATAGAGCATCATTGTCAAGCTAATATATTTAAGATATAGTATTTAAATCAAAATAAAATGAACGGACAGCAGCTGCAACAAAATCTATCTATAATAATCCGAAATCATAACTTCTATCGCCTCCAACTACGATGGCGCTATTTTAACCAAAAGTCATGCTGACGGCACTTACGGAATACAAATAATACGAAACTACCTGACAGCCAGAAACTTAAATAAACTGGAAAGCGGCAAAACGAGTTTCCTCAAAAGGACGCTATCAATTTCAAAATTCTCTAGAAACAGTTACGCCTATATCTTAGCGTAGGAATCAGTCTTCCTAGACGACATAAGATACAATTTTGACTAACCAGAGGCTCAGACATACGCAACCTTCATTGAAGAGAGACACAGCAAAGCAAGACGGATCCCAACGGAGATAATGCAAACAGAGGCAATGACAACAGACTCCTGGAAAGGACCAAACTTCCAGCTACGTCACCTGTACACACGCTTTACGGTACATGGTTTCCACGGAAAGATCTGCATTAGTTGGCAACTACCACGACCCCAGGGAACAGATATGTAAAGAACTGTTTCCCAAATATCACCTGCTTATATGAAAATGTAGAACTCTTTCATTTAGTTCAGTAACTAAGGACTGGTGAAATAACCTTACCTTTTTTGTATATGTACAAATTGCGTTTAATAAATAAGTATATAAATCAAAATAAATGCAACCAACTTTGACAAAACAGAAAATAAACGATATTTATCCTGTGTAGGGGAATTGAGGGGAATTTTCTTGTAAAACTTCGTGTTCCACCTTTGAAAAACTTTCAACTTACATACCCTAATCTTTTCCGTTTACGAGTTCCTGTCTAATACAGAAGTAGACAAATAATATTTTATGAAAGTGATTTTTGTATTCAGGAAAACTGGAAATGTGTATTTTTAAATTCTGATTCGAGCGTAAATCTTATTCAATTTACTCAATAAGGGGAAAATAGTAGAGTAACGGAAGGCAGGTTTTTGAAAAGCAGTAGAGAAACTAAGGTAATGAATTTAATAGCGAAGTTGTACTATCTCATTAACTGGTGCACATTCTAATAATATTACTGCATATGCCGTTACGGTAGCATAACAACGATTGCGTTGCGAACAACCACGCACTCTGACGTTTACCGTATCACTTCATGTTGGAAAATTATTATTTTTACATTTTGGATGCTTCCATTATCATTTCAGTATTTATTTAAATAGTTTGCCATAAAAATATCCCATGCATATTAATTTTCACTTCACTGAGTAGGGAAAGTACTATATGCACCTAAAAATTTGATATGGAGATTTCACAGGAACAATAATGATAATGATGATGATATTAATAATAATAATTTTTAGAAAAAATATGTCTGTCACTCTGCGTGTGTAGGTGTATATATATAAATATTATAACTGAAAACCGAAAACGCATTTAAATATCAGAAATCGTATTTAGTTCAGACACTCAAGGATGCACCACGATGATTTTCGTAACTTCCGTACCCCGGAATATCCCTTATATGTAACAGTTTTCGAAATATTCTATTTTCTGAAAAAATGAGTCTAAGGACACTTGATTAAAATACAATTTTATTTTAAGATTAAATTAAATGTGTATCTTTAATTTATTGAGACTACACTTTCAATTTTGGATTGATTTTGCACAGCTGGTGAACCGAGAGAGAAAGAGAGAGAGAGAGTATTATTGCACAAAAAGTGCACACTTTTAAAACACAATTTACGGGAATAATTTTTATGGGGTGAACCATTTCCGAAATACTTATTTGCATTTGTTTAAATTCCCCCTCTACTATTTTTCGAAAGAAGCAAAGAGGTTAAAATATCAAATTCATCATCATCTGCCAAGATTTCTTCAAAGACCTAAGTATTGCTTAAGCTAAATTTATTCACCTATTTCCAAGATATAAATATCGATATTAGTATCAATAAGTATCAAAAATATAAATAAGGAAATAATGTAATAATTTCTACAATGGTTAATTCCGATTAATATAAAGTATATAGAAAGAGAGCATTTTAAGAATGTTTTGTACAAGAGTGAATAGAGAAAATCATTTGAGTACGCACATTAGGTTTTAAATATGCAATTTCTATTACTTTATATATAAAATTACTTAATAGTTAATGTCATTAAAAATATAAGCTCTTGAAACGTTTTTGTATAAGCTAAAGCGACAGTAAATTAAGTAAGTTGTACATTTGGAAAAAAAAAAAAAAAAAAAAAAAAAATACGAACAGGAAAGTATATGGGAAGAATAGAAAAGAACCTATGGGTAAAATTTAGTAACACTAAAAATCTTTCTTCTTCCTTAAAGTCATAGTCTGTAAAACACTTTTGTGATTCCAATTCGCAATGATCAAGAAAAGTTTAGACGTCTTTTTATTAGAACTGTATGTTGAACAAAATGCTCTCGAAGGTTTTGAGCTTTCTCTATTCATCGTGTCTGTGTATCCTCTTCAAGTTATTCTTACAATTTATTTTTCTCTCTATTTCGTACTAATCAATAAAGTGATTTCCAGGAAAACCTCATTACACACTCTATGTAAGTACATACATAAAAGGATTATATTGTAGTTATGAGAATGGTTAGCGATAGTCAAAGGTGTAAGGACCGCGTTACTCGCTGGCCTGGAAACTCCATTATTGGATTGGATTACGGTGCGGAGGGGATTCGGCTCTGCGACCAATCTTGATCTATTGTACCTATGCCCCAAGTGGGTCATTCTTGGGATGGAGGATAAAACGAGAATAGCCAGAGGGTGGCCGCCTCCGGAGTCTGACACTGCAGAGGGCAGGGTCCCTATAATTTACCAGTTGCAAGCTCCCCGGCAAGCCAGCACAACCTGGAGTCCACCCTACTGCGGTCCGGAAACGGCCCCACCAAACCGGACCCGGAGATCGGAGACCTTCCTCCTGAAGGAGGAAGTTTAACTCAGCATATCATCCTCCCATGCACCGCCGAGACACTCACCGGCATTTCTAGTCTGCAAGAAACCATCAGAGGAGAGATGAAGTGAACTGAGATGAAAAGGAGGATGTAGTTAACCTATCCATCATTCGCCTGGTGCCCGGGAAAACCCCGAAAAAACATGGATCAGGTATATCGGGACAACAGTATGTATTTCCTTGCTATAATGTTTTGTATATGTCTGATATATTTAACATAGTGCATATTCATATTCTATTTCCATAGTCCATATTCTATTCACATTTATTTAGGAATGATGAGGACTTGACAGCATATTTCAAGAACATTCCGGTATAATGTCTCTCTCTCCCTCTCACTGTGTGTGTGTGTGTGTGTGTGTGTGTGTGTGTGTGTGTGTGTGTGTGTGTGTGTGTGTGTGTGTGTGTGTGTGTTATTTACGTCCGCCCAAACGTTAAGTTATATCGGACGGTGAATGAATTGCTTGAAATGATGCTCAAATGAGTCCAGGGTCCATGGAGCTTAGAGTTACCCGACATTCGTCTTGAGGATAAGGGAAAACTCCGGAAACAACCTTATCTAGGTAACTCACCCTGCCCGAGATTCGAACTCGGGACCTCTTGAACGTGAGGCATGCTACCATCTACGCTACCTAGGTGGCCATGTGTGTGCGTGTGCGTGCGCGTGCGTGTGTGCGCGTACGTCCGCGTTCTTATGCGCGCGCGCGTGTGTGTGTGTGTGTTTGTTTGTTTTTTGGTAATTTACGCCCTCCATTGTTAAGTCATATCGGACGATGAATGGAATGGGTGAAATGATGCGCCCAGAGTCCATAAAACTTAGAGTTACCCGATAAGGAAAACCTCCGGAAGAAACCTTATTCACCCTGACCGAGATTCGAACTAGGGACCTCTTGAACGGGAAACACACATGCTATTACGACGCTGCCGAGGCGGGCTTGTGTGTGTGTGTGTGTGTGTGTGTGTGTGTGTGTGTGTGTGTGTGTGTGTGTGTGCGTGGTATATATAATTTATTACACGATAATTTTAATTTATTTATTACACGATAATTTACTATCGTATGCATATTTATTTTACTCCTTTATTTCATTTTTGTATTTACTTATTACAGTTTACTGCCTTATTTAGTTAGGAATCCTCAGAACAGTGCTCTTGCTGAAATCTTAATGTCAAGATTTCAAATTTTGTCAAAATTTGTTTAGAATGGAATATTTGCTTTACGTAGTAGAGAAGGTAATAAGAGAGCAGATGCGGATATTGAGTACCGAGCAGTATCGATGTTCCCTGTTTAACAACTGAGAATATGTACGCAAAATTACTTTAATTTTTGACACATCTTGCTAAAGATAGTTTTACTGCATTTTCTCTCTATCTTTTGATCAAATACTTTATCGGTGTATGCTAAAAATAGAGCAAAATGGGGGGGATTATATCCATAAATTAGTAAGCTGATGTTTTGTAATTAATTGCTAATTACATTATACTTATTTAACATTTCCAGAGTGGGAAATCTTCATATTCTGTAGTTTAGCCCCTGTTTAGTGCTATATTAATGTACAGGTATTTTGTATGATGAAAACTTTGTAATTTTATGTTTTAAAATAACTACGGGACGAAGTTATCTAATATGCTTATCTAAATATAATTGTTTAACTATGAAAAACTACCTATAACACATTCAAGATATCCAGAACTTGGGAACTGTTAAGAGAAGGTGAGAAAAACGGATATAAAATATCTGCCGATATTGATATCTATTTCCAAGAATAGATAGCTATAAGGGAATTTTTAATCGTGTAGTTATTAGAAATATTACAGAAATCTAGAGACTCTAAATATAAGTAAAATGGGAATGTAAATATAAAATTCTTCTAGATAATTGAATCAAGCATATCGTAGCGGATAAAAACGTTAGTAGCTTGTCCTTATAGATTTATAAAACTACATATGCAACATAATTTATGTCAGTTTTATTATAATTTATTGAAATTATTCTATACAGCAAACTTAGAGTTTGCATATTCATTCGTAATCTTTAGGTATTGTTCGAAGTTCGAAACTCGGTGTACTTGTCAATTGATTACGTCACATCGATTTTACATTTGAATCTTTGTTCGAATATACATTTTTAGAGCGTTGAATGTTCAAGTTATCATTGTGAAAGACGGAAGGTCTCTACGAATCCATAGAGGTAAGAGCTAATTTTTTATTTTTTATTTAAGCCAGGCGTCGTCTTGAGAGCAGATGATAAGACCTGTTTTCTCAGTAATAATTGGGCTTTGATTAAAATAGCTCGAGTATCAGATGAAAAATAAATTAATACCCCTCGATGTTTTCTTTTTTAAATAAAGCATCAGTGAGGTGCTTTTCGGTTTAATAAATTTTGGCATTACCGAGAAGCCAATAAAGGGAGATAGCTTCTTTAGTTGAGTAGTCAGATTATGGCTTTCCAACTCAGAGGTTCAGATTTGGTTTCCTGACTTGAACGGGAGAAGTTTTCATGAATTAGAATTATTACCTTTCCTCCCAATATATATGGGAGCGTCAAAACATTAATTCAGTGTAGGTCCACAGATGTGAAAATGGGCTATACGTATAGGAATATGTTTCAAAGAAAGACAAACGTTGAACTATCGGGCATCAGACGCTCCTGAAAGTAAATAACGTTGCTATGGTTTGTGCTCATTTTAACGCGCTACCTTGTAAATAAGCAGAAGGGACAGAAAAACTCAGTGGAAGATGGAAGCAAATTAGCTATTTCATGCACTTAAGTAGAATTTTCAGTCTTGCTATTATAAAAAAATCATACTCATGTAAATCAATAGGTGTTTTTAATTTACGTCCTTCAGAGACCTTCCCGGCACTTAAACCAAAATTTCATCAAGATGAAATATTAGAAGGTGTAGGAAGATCTACAAGAACATTATTTTAAATTTTTGCTCTAAGGTTACTCATATTGGACTATGAATTGGGCGAAATGATTAAATGCCCAGGGTTCCTGGAGCTTACAATAATCCGGCACTGACCTTTCAGGATAAGGGAAAGCACCTTATCCAGATGACGCACCCTTAACGAGATTTGAACTCACTCCTTAAGGTGAGGCAGGCACACTACCATCTGGCTACAGAGGCCGGCAAAATAAATGCTTTATTTACCTAAATTCCCATTGCGCCGCCCGTGGAACCGGGTTAATATAATCGTGCCCTGCATTCTTTAACTATCTATACAAATTTCTAACAATCCATAAAATATTGAACATAACCATAATAGTGGAAACGTAGAGCCAGACTGAAAAATCCAATGCCATAGCCGGGATTTGAACCACGGATCTTCTGGTTGCCTACCAGCCTCTCTAACCATTGAGCTGCTATGGCCAACGTGCCAATATGACATTAAATTCTCCAACTGACTCGTATTTTTCCCGGTAAACCACTTAGGAGTTCTCATGAACACATGAGGAAAGTAGCTTAATGGTGACTTACAACATATAAATACTTTAAGACCCGGGCTTTATAGTTAACCACTATTAGGTCAATTAATGGAAATTAATTGTTCTTTCACGCTGGCCATGTGTAGGCTAAGTTGTGGAAACGTAGAGCCAGAATGAAAAATTCAATGCCATAGCCGGGATTTGAACCACGGATCTTCTGGTTGCCGTCCAGCCGCTCTAACCATTGAGCTAGTATGGCCAACGTGCCGATGACATTAAATTCTCCAACTGAATCGTATTTAATTAATTTCCATAACGATAATAGATGTAACAGATAAGTTTGGGTATATTCGTGAAGAAGTCATTATTTAATAAGAGAATTTTCCTAAATAATAATGATAATGCAGTATAGAAATATCATTAGTATTGCCTGGCACCTATACTTTGTTTTCACTTTATCGGTTTGGTTCTTCGCATCTTCGTGCGTGTTTTTACGCGCATTCAACTAAATTTATATGCAAAGCCCCATTTTCCAGTTTCAACGGAACAATGATTCAACTCTTTTTTAATTTTACTCAATCATAATAAATCCAGCACACAATCTATTGCATCTCTACTTGAATTCTGGGTCTTCCTGTCCACAGTGACTTGTGTTGAAGATTCTTCAAATTTAATAGTTGTTCAATTTTATTTTGATAACAACAGAGCACAACCGAGGAAAATTCTGACAGTAAAAATGTCTACTTTTTGTTGAACTTTTTATTCAAAAAGGATCAGAACTTAGATCAGAAAACCAATCACAGGATGGAATTTAATGTGAGGAATTGGCACTTCGACCATACTATGCCCCAAGTCGAACACCCTCGGGAGGGAGGATGAGGCAGAAGATAGAGGAGGCCAACCCAAGGAGGCATGGTAGAGCAGAGGCAGGGCCCCTACCATTGACCAGTTTAAAACTCACCGGCAGTCTAGTACGACCGGCACCTCACCTGGTGTGATTCTGAAACGGCCGTTTAAGCCAGCTTGGAAACCAGGAGACCGCCCTGCCGCAGGTTTCTACCAAGAGCGTATCATCCTACCATGCCATGCCGAGTCTCCCTCGACACTTGTACCTTAAAACAGACCACCGTATGAGAGATTATGAGAAATGGTAATGAAATTGAATTGGAGAGACAGGAAATTGGGGGGATATAACGAATGTGCCCGGCATTTACCTGGCGACTGGGAAACCCTCGGCAAACCCCATGAGTCAGGTAGACCGGCCACGGGAAGCGAACACGGACCTACCGAAATTAGCCACAGACAAAACCGCCTGAGCTATCTCGCTTCGTCATTAGGAATACCTAAACAAAAGAACGGCTTATGAAAGGTGTAATAATGCAAATTGAACATGAACTATTTGTGCATACCTTTCTATATAAAATCTAAAAAAGAATTGGTCATATCGGCGGCCTTTCCCCTTTTGGAAAATATCGAAGGTGTTAACTGTATTCGTTGGGGTTTAATCATTAGATCGCGCACACATTCGCACTCTAATTCATACTTCCAGACTCTGGGGAAGATGAATTATCTTGGTCGGAGAAAAATCCCCACCTCCACCGCCAGGAATCGAACACGGGACACCTAGCACGGCAGGCAGGTGCTCTATCGACTGAGCTACAGGGCCAGCCTTCATATGATTTTCTGTGTCCATTCTTCAAAAAAAACTTAAGATACTTTAATATAATTTTAATCAGGTAAAAATGTGTAGCAAAGGATTTATTTTTATAGTTCTTTATGAAAAAAATGGGAAATTGGAATACAGTAGGCTTAAGCGATAGTCAAATATTTTAATAGCACACCTGGTGGCTATGTGATGACTTTAAAATTCAGACCTCTTTGCACGACGGAAGTGGTGAGGGGGAAAAAAGGGGAAAAGCATTTCCCAATTTAGTAAGTATACGAATTTGAAAACACAAATGAATAACAAAGAATACCTTGGAAGAGGATATCTCCATAAAATATTTTGTGTATCCCTTGAGTTTACAAGTTAGAACTGCTGGACGACAGTGATTTCTTGACTAGGATGGTGGTTTTGGTAATCCGCGCACAGTTCGAGAAAGTTCTTCATTCTTCTGTGAGTAGGCTCCATTCGCGTCGGAATAACAGTCCTAATTCCTTAAACTATGTTCGTCGTTCCTTTATAGTTAAATGAGCTAGCCCTTTTTTTTTAAATTTAATTTTGAAAAATTTAATGCCATAGCCGAGATTTGAACCACGGATCTCCCGGTCTACGTCTGGTTGCTCTTAACCATTGAGCTACGGAGCTCAATGAGGGAACGTGCCGACATGACATTAAATTCTCCAACTGACTCGTAAGTTTCCCGGTAAACCGCTAGGGGCTTTCATATACAATGAGATACGCACCTTTTATGGCGACTTACTAAGATGCAAGTACTTATTTCCCAGGCCTTATAGTTACTACTATTAGGTTTATTGTTGGAAAGTTGATCATTCTTCCAAACTAGCCATGTGTAGGCTAAGATTTGGATAGATACAGCCAGACTGAAAAAATCAATGCCATGGCCGGGATTTGAACCATGGATCTCCCGATCTGCTGGTCTAGTTGGAGAATTTAATATCATGCTGGCATTCTGGCTATGGTAGCTCAATGATTAAGTGCAAACCAATGGAGATCGGGAGATCCGTGGCTCAAATCCCGGCCATGAAATTGCATTTTCCTGTCTGACTCTTACCTATCCAAATCTTAGCTTACAAACGGTTAGTGGGGAAGAACGATTTAATTTATAGCATTTTTGTTCTCAATAGCACGTCTTCTGCTTTCTTACCTTGCTGATATCTGGAATATCTGTCTTTGTGGGTCCATTGCTTCTACTTCTCTCATTTTTTTCTGATGCGAATGAAGAGGATTTTAGACTGCATCCTCAGAAAATTCAAAATGTGCATTTAATTTGCTATTAAAATATAGTTAATAAATAATAATTACCCCATATTCAGATGGTATGGGTTAGATTCCCGTGACTGGTTTATCTGATCCCTGGGTTTTTCAGGGATTTTCACGGGTCGCCGGGTGAAGGCTGGGTAGATTAATTACATCCCCGTATTTCCTGTCCTTCCACTTCCTCACCATTATCATTTCACATCATCTCTCCTGTGGTGGTTTCTTTCTGGGCAGAAATGTTTGCGGATGCCTCTGCTCTGCATGGCATAATGGTATGCTCCTGGTAAACACTTCCTCTTTTAGGTAGTACGGCTTCCGGTCTCCGGACCGACCTGGTGGACCGTTTCCAGACCATAAGTATTTTTGTACAAGTATTATTTTGGATTCGCTGTACCCCAATAAGTATCGTGTCGGTAGTATCTAAGTGCAGTATTTGTTCTAGCAAAGAGGTGGTAGAGAAAGTAGAAATTCTGATGTCTTTTTATGAAACTGTTAACTTCGTTATCCAAGAAATATCTGAGGAATACAAAACTGGGTGACCTCAAAGATTTATCTGTTTTCATAAATATTTTGCACCAAGTTGAAGAAAAGTTGATATATGCTAACCCTGATTTAAATATTAATTCTTATACATATTGCTATGGAGCAATAAAATGCATACCTAATGTTTCTTCTAGATAGGCTCTCAACTTCCCTTATTTAACAGAATTTTGTATGAGTTTGCAGTTTGAAAACCCAGGATATATATAGTGGTTTTAAAAATATTACATGCAGCAGTTGTGCGAACCATTCACAACTGTATGAGAGTATCTCCGAACGGATATGCTTGCCGTCATCCTCTTTCTTTCTTTCTTTCTTTCTTTCTTTCTTTCTTTCTTTCTTTCTTTCTTTCTTTCTTTCTTTCTTTCTTTCTTTCTTTCTTTCTTTCTTTCTTTCTTTCTTTCTTTCTTTCTTTCTTTCTTTCTTTCTTTCTTTCTTTCTTTCTTTCTTTCTTTCTTTCTTTCTTTCTTTCCTTCCTTCCTTCCTTCCTTCCTTCCTTCCTTTCTTTCTTTCTTTCTTTCTTTCTTTCTTTCTTTCTTTCTTTCTTTCTTTCTCTCTTTCTTTCTTTCTCTCTTTCTCTGTTTGTTTGTTTCTTTCTTTCTCTCTTTCTTTCTCTTTCTCTTTCTTTCTTTCTTTCTTTCTTTCTTTCTTTCTCTCTTTCTTTCTCTCTCTTTCTTTCTTTCTCCCTACTTCCTTCCTTCCCTCTGTCTGTCTGTCTTTCTCTCTCACATTCTCTCCCACTTTCTTTATTTCTTTCATTTCCTTCTCTTTTTCATTTCCTCCTCTTTCTTTTTTCTTTTCTTGTCTTGTCTTTCTTTCCTTTTCTCTTCTTGTTTTGTCTTTCTTTCGTTTTCTTTCTATTCTTTTTATCTCACGAACTAATCACATGAATGTTTGCTATACCTAGTCCAATGTTTGCTGTCATTGATTCAGGAGCATGTCGTTTTCTTTGAATGTGCAATTGTAAATCAAAGTGGCTAACTTCTTGTTACGATGTAAAGTGAGTAATATAGCCAGTTATTTTTTACAATGCATATTCTCTGGACTAATCACATTAGTTAAATTAATTTCTCATTTGTATATTCTTTATTATGTTTACAGATATGCAGGCTAAATTATGTTATAAAGAAATATAGGCTTAGTTGTGTCCACCACAGGGCCACAGCGAAACTCTTGAAACAAATACAGTAGCTTAATTTTAAATCATTGTAGTCAAAATGTTATGTGAAAAGGAAGGTGTTTACATATGAATACTTCAAAATATAACGGATATATAAGCAAAACTCAAAGTAAATTTATCATATCACTACTTCCTATAGTTAATGGAAGGTTACATTCCACCCCAAAAATGTTACACTGAGATTTCATTAGAAATGCATATTTTCAAAATCTAGAAGACCAAATTTTAGAAATGTGTGAGAGAGAGAGAGAGAGAGAGAGAGAGAGAGAGAGAGAGAGAGAGAGAGAGAGCATAACTGAAAAACGGAATGACAAGTAATCACATTTTTTATTGTAAGTTCAGCAGTTTTGAAAATTGCGACACGGATATTTTCAGCAGAATTCCAAACTCAAACCTACCCCTTACAAGTGCATTGTTTGTCTATTTAAATTCTGGCAAAAATGGTTCATGCTTTTGATTAAATTGTCGCATTACGTGTGTAAGATACATGAAAAAAATTAATGCAAATTTTGGGTGTTGCGCAAATAGACTTTATTTTACTTAAAAAGTTGAATCATAAGAAATCCACAATTTTATTACATATATATGCTTTTGGTCCAATTTCCAAGTTTTTCTTTGTTTTTTTTTCAGGTCTTTGTAGTTTTCTTCAACTGTAAAAGGAAGGAACGTAGAATTTCAAAATTATCACATACGAGCCACCTTTTAGAATTCTGATGTTTGCTTTAGCCTAATGTTCCTAATCCTATACCTACAAAGAAGTGTGAAGAAAGCTTCTCTCGATTATCAGGAAGGAGATAGCAGAAAAGTACTTTGTAGTAGAGTAAATAGAGAAATGTGTGCTATTTTTATTATAGCTATGTCTACTCTGTTTTTCAGGGAAAGGAGCATACCTAAAGAGAGTGCGTAATATTGCTAGGAACAAGTTTAATGCCAGTGTACGAAAATGTTAGTGATTCTCTTTGATATTTTCTATACTCGATAATTTAGAGCTCACTTGCGCTGTTAGTCATGCTTTAATTAGCGTTCCCAGCAATTTTGCTGTCGTACCGCACCGTTCAACAGAGCTATCATTGACCTTCTTTATTATACGCAAGCATTAGCGTGTTTTAAGGGGGACATGCTAGTTGGTGCCTGAATTTAATCGACCTTCACAGCCACTACACAGCCCTGTGATAACTTGGCTTTACTATTCTCGATGTTCGCTTTTTTCAGACTCTTGTGTTCTTTACATAGCTTCAATAGGAAAACAGGAAGTAGAAAAAGACTTCGTACATCAAAGTAAATCCCCGTACAAGTGTTAATTAAATCCTAGGGAGCTAAGTTTACTATGATGCACTTCACAGCTGTAGTTGGAAATTCAAATAAAAGTAAGAAGTACATATATAGCCCGTTTCTGAGCACAAAGGAAATTAAATACATTTATTTGGGCATTTATACTTTATATTTTGTTTGTTAATGGCGCCACTATCAATTCCCAAGATCATATCAGCGCCGCCAGTGTGCCGGAATTTTGACAAACCGGAGATCCTTAAATGTCATGAGGCTGCGGCTTTTAAGCACACATAAGTCATGCATCGATCTGTGCTGGACTTTGAACGGCGACCTTGAGATCAATAACTAACTGAACTATCCAGACCGACTGTTTAGAATAGAATGATACATATGTCATTAAAATATTGCACAAAGGCAGAATGACATAAATAATATAATAGCTGAACTTATATGCCTATAGGTCGCCAAATATATCTTCGCAAATGAGAGGGGGACCAACCTCTCGGCCAATAAGTTATTGCTTCACATGCGCAACACAGCTGAAACCATTGCCATTTCATTTTAAACGCCTTTTGACTTAAGAAATGAAGTAATTTAAAAATGGGTAACTTTCCTTCGTGAAAATGTCTTCTATAAGTATAAATTGAGCTATTCGAAAATGTTTTCCTCAAGTAATTAAGTAGAATATTAATGATTTTACTTGAATTATATATAAATTGGTGACCGTAAAACGTTCATCCACTATCATTGACCAACTAGTACATTTACTAATGTTCTCTGAATATTCTACTCTTGGTATCAATAACTCAAAGGTACAAAATCTTAGTCGAGCGAAAACTGCAAATTCTTGTAAGCATATACATTTTCATTTACAAGTAAGAAACTATTTACATCTTGAAATCTCTCTGAAAGCATTACTGCAGTGTAATAATCTTTGCAAAACCTCCTTATTTATTAAAGAGTAATTTTAAGATAAATAATCATAATACATGAAAATTAATTCCTTAATGGCTTTTAGGACAATAAAACTGTTTGAACCTCCCTTTTCTGTTCTTTTGAAATTACAGGTTGTATCTGATGCAGTCAGGTATAAATAACTGTTGACTAATGTACTCGCAATTTATGGCTTATACTATGGCTCTGGATTTTCCTGGCTGAAAACTGCATGGATAAGTATAATGATTTAAACGAGCAAACGGTCATCATGCGTACATTAATAATTTTCTTCTATGTTTAATAGATTTATCGACATTTTTCGGAAAGTTATTTGCAAGTGTGTGATACAATTCATGCAGGAAGTAGGAAAGGAGCATAGAAATGTTGCATGGACAAAACAGTGCTCTGAGACACGGTTGTTTGCGTAGACCAGTAGACTCTGTGAAGCTACCACCACCTCTAGGAGGGAAGGATGACGGAAGAGAACCAACCGTTGACCAGATCCCTATGGCGACGAGTGTAAGCATGTCCAAGGTTGCTGTGCAAACTCATCCGATGCTCCAAACTCACTCATATAAGCCCTCTATCCCCAGCAGGCCCCGCCAAAACCCCACTGCGAGGAAGGTTCTCACTGGACAATACTGGAACGACACCTGGGAAGAAACTTGTAGAGCGCAGCCGCAGCTTGCCGAACGCCGTCACCTGCTGCTACGACTCTGGCGTGGATGAGCGGGGATTGTGGGAATGAGAGATGATGTGCAGAGAGGTCTTGATATGAGGATGAGGAAATCAGTACTTGTCTAAGAGACAAGGTGCACACTACGGAGAAGCCCAAATAAAAAAGCGCAATTCAAACCAGAACCTCTAGATTCGATTCAGGCGCTACTGCCTCCGCTAGCTTTTGTGGTTGGTACTAACATCATAGCTCATAGCTACCTTGCAATAAAAATCATGATGACCTTCGGAAAGTAGCGGTGACTACAGCATTGAACAATTATAAATGCAACAGAAATAAATTCCGAAACACTTTCTAAAATTCTATGATTTTGTGTGAGAGAAAGGCCCTTTTTCCTTCTTTCATCTTTCATGTGCAGAGAGGTCTTGATATGAGGATGAGGAATTCAGTACTTGTCTAAGAGACAAGGCGCACACTACGGAGAAGCCCAAATCAAAAAGCGCGATTCAAACCAGAACCTCTAGATTCGATTCAGGCGCTACTGCCTCCGCTAGCTTTTGTGGTTGGTACTAACATCATAGCTACCTTACAATAAAAATCATGATAACCTTCGGAAAGTAGCGGTGTGACTACAGTATTGAACAATTATAAATGCAACAGAAATAAATTCCGAAATACTTTCTAAAATCCTATGATTTTGTGTGAGAGAAAGGCCCTTTTTCCTTCTTTCATCTTTCCGCACACACATGTTACACCTTTGTAGGTCAAGGTGCTGATTTATGGAGCTGCAATAAATGCAACTGGTGGTGGGGATGGTGAAGGAAGTTTTTTCAGCAAAATGGTACGACACACATTGGCACTTGACGATGAGGGAATTTTAAACAATTCATTAGAAAGGCGAAAGGGGCCTCGATTTTTGGCACTTTTCTTACAGCCTCACTCCCCAGTAAAGTTTGTGATATTTTTCCTTTTTATTTTATGTACGTTTTGTGGGTGTACATTAAGGGTTCTTGTTTTTTGTGCCGATCACTTGAGACAAAGTTGGACGCACACAGAGCAGCTGCCAATTCTGCAACGGCAGATATTAAAATACGCAGGGAATGATGGAAGTTCGATTACCAACATGTGTTCCGAGTGGCTGTGAACATTGTATTATAAAATTGATGCCGGTATTATATTCTGAAACAATTGTATTAATGTTAAAGTCAATACAGCGTTATAAATTGGATGAAGACTTCTAGAGGCAGCCTGCGTATTTGTTTAGCAACAAGGCAATAAGTAGGAGGTAACAGAATAGAAATGTTAACCATAAAGGACGACACCACAAGTGTCTGGATTGCGTGCTGGATTAGAATACTTAAGATAATGAAAATAAATGATGAAAATTATTAGCTATGCCTATAAATATTTCAGTAAGACTTGCCTTACTTGTTTTGTAAATAAATTAAATGCCATAAAAGTACGGAATATTTTATTAGTCCCCATTTGCCTCTTAATGACATACTTTAATTCTAAACTAACCTGGATGAGAGTTCTTGCCAATAACAACAAATGCAGAGGAATGAACAGCTAGAGTTACCACATCCTCTGATTCGGATATAATCATATTATCTATAGGCAAGTGCTCTAAAGTGGCAGAAGGGCCGTGCCGTGGTTTAGTGATCAGAGCGCTCGATTCTCATCAAGGCAGGGCAGGTTCAATATCAGGCTACTTCAAAGTGAGGTTTGTGGACAACACGGTGCTGGGGCGCATTTTCTCTGGGATCTCCAGTTTACCCCGTCGTCTCATTCCATGGGTGATCTATCATCTCGCCTAACATCAATGTCAACATCTGCGGTTCCGCATATAGTAAAGACGGATGTTAAAGACTACACAATTCATTTCTGCAGTAGTAGAAATACTAAATATTTAATTATGCATTATTAACTATTCATTTTAATATTTGGTAGATAATGATTATCCGGGCTTGTAGGCCGTAGTCTAGTGGAAAATCTTCTTCCAGACGTTTCGTTCGAAACTGTGTCGAACATCCTCAGTGGCGTGGCCGTAACACTCGTAGTACTTTCGGCCTACAAGCCCGGGTAATCATTATGTACCAAATTACTCCGGCCGTGAAAGCCCACGCACTACATTTTAATATATTCATCTATTTGAAATTATAACGCTTTGAGCATTTTTGATCAAAACGTGCCAGAAAATACTAAAATCGGGAGGGAGTTTTCGATATGGAAAACTTCTGAGACATTTGCAGACTTGAATACTTTCAAAGCCAGTGACAGATAGCAGGGTATCTTTCAAATTGGCTTTATTGCATGGTATCCAAGTGGCGAGGCGCAAGTGCCTCTGGGTAGCTAACTTGGGTTCAAATCCTTGGATACATTTTCTTTTTATTTAAATGTTAATTTACGAAATTTATAGCAGTGTCCTATATTCTGAATGCATCGGGTACCTTTTAAATGTAAGACATTCATGCAAAAATTACATAACAGATATAGCTCTAAAAAGCTATACTAGGAAGAATTCTTAAGTGGAAAACCGCACCAAATATTTAACTTAATAAGATCTGTCTCATTCGTGCTTGAATACCTCACAGCCTTGGAACTCTGCGTAAGTTTGCTTTTATATTGGCATTTCCTATGGCCGAGCACACGAATGTAGAGAAGCTGCAGGGATATCTCTCGTTAAGTTAGTGAACGTTGTTGATTAAAAGTATCAAGGGGACACAAAAGAGGGGATTCTGCAATGAAGAACATAACCTCTGCAAGTTATTTATCTCAAACCCGGGAAGTTAAACATCAATAACCTCGCTTGTTTGGTTAAAGCTTGCAGGCATTATAATAGCTCTTAAAGTTCACAGCCATAAGTATTCAGGCAGTCTGTAAGCCTTTGAGAATCTGAATGGGTCAATTAATTTGTGTGATACAAGGAGTAAACATTTTATATGCTTAAGCAGTTTTGAGCACACAGGTAGAGAGATAGGTAGGGGTTAGGTGGGTATTATATGTAGTATAGACATACATATTGAGTTTTCTTGGAATGTTTTCAGAAGTCATCTTAATTCAGAATGACCTGTGAGTAACTCAAAATTGAAAAGTCGGTTAAATGGCAAATTTGGTATTTAAGTTCAACATTATACAAGAGTGCCAATAAAAGCTCTTTAAGGAAGTCTCTCCCCCCAAACTACTGATTAAATACAGGTTCTCCCAAAATAGCTTATATATAGCATAATTTTAATTACTTAATTTTAAGGAAAGGTTTTTTCATTTTCTTTTTCCCCTCTCCTGTGCTTGGTTGAAGCGCTAGACGAGTTAATGCTAAAGCCAATTCTGGAACCCACGGCCATTTCGATAAATCAAAGAGTGCATTGGGGTGCCATATTCTGCCGTATTCTCGCAAACACATTCACTTTCTCCTTGGATAGACGATCAGAAGCTCAAGGACGGCCACGTTCTGTACGGACTCCTGAGAAGAGGAAGATGTGTTGCGGTGCACTGAGAGCAATCCTCCAGCTAGTACTCACGCCATCGCTCGGCAATTACACCAAGTCGTAGCGCTGTTGGAATAATTTTGTAGGATTTTTTCTTCATTTAAACCCTGCCTTTAACTGCAATGGTCATATTGGCGGCCGTTCTCCATTTGGAACATACCGAAGGTGTTAACTCATATTCTTTGGGTTTTAATCATTAGATCACGCACACATTTGCACTTCTATTCATACTTCCAGAATCTGGGGAAGATGAGGAATTGTCTCGGTCGGAGAAAATTTCCCACCCCCACCGCCGAGAATCGAACCCGGGACCCCTAGCATGTCAGGCAGGTGTTCTACCGACTGAGCTACCAATTAATGTTATTGCACCCTTTTTACCTTGAAAAAGTTCGCATAATGAGGCCTGAAGACTATATTCTTGTCTGTGGTATCTCGATAAAATTGAAAACAATGTACTGTTTGCATCGCATGCTATGTTCACAGATGAAGCAATTTTCACACCAGTCATTTAACTGTTGGCATTCACATGTTTCGGTCTTCGAAAATCCGCATGCTACACTTCAGAGGTCATATAAACTGAGATTTTGTGTTAATGTGTTTGTCGGTATTATAGATAGCTTCTCAACAGGACCATACATTTTGTCGACCAAACTCAATCCTTATAATTTCGTATTATTTTTGCAACAAGTCTTGCCTGATCTAATGGAGACAGTTCCCCTTCATATCAGACAGGACATGCGGTTTCAAATGATGGGGCACCATCTCACTTTGGTGTTGGAGAAAGTCATCTTACGGTTAACACTGGATAGGCAGAGGTGAACCCGTTGCCTGGCCGGCACTCTCCCGTGACCCTACTCCACTTGTCTTCTTTTTAGAGGGCACATGAAGACTAGCGATGATACACCTGTTGAATCTGAAGAGGACATTGTGGCACGAATAGCCTTCACAGCTGGCGAAATCAGAAAAAAAAAAAAAAAAGGAGTCTGCGAGAATACGGTGGAATATGGCACACCGGTGCACTCTTTGTGTTAATCGCTCTGAGCGTCAGTTTCAACATTTGCTTTGATATTAACTCGTCTAGCGCTTAAACGAACCACCACAGGAAAAAAAAAATGAAAAAAAGTGTTTAAAATAATGTTATCTGTCAGCTCCCAAAATTTTCTGGTCTGACTTTCGAACATCCTGTATAGAACATTTTTAAAAACTCGATTTTATAAAAAATGACTATAATGATTTTGATTAAAATAACATGTGGTTAAGTATGTTCATAGGTGAAATGTGTATCTTTGAATTTTCTGTGAGTGTCCTCAGAAGACCTACCTCTTCATTCTGGATGACTTGCATAGCTGTAAATTGTAAGAGATGTAGAAAAAATTATTATATAAAAAGCTGCTGAGCTCGCTAAGCCACACAATTTATATGAAATATGCTTTTGTTTCTATTTTTATTCTGTTTCTTCTATTTCTATTTTGTTTCTATTCTCCTTGAAACTTTAAGAAAATTAGAAGTAATGTAATTTCCGCAACCTAGGTAGAGGAATAAACTTTTTTAAAAATAGTACAAGATGGAAAAATTATATCAATGTAATTTATCTGATTATTTGTACTGACCTACGGTCATTTCACAATATTATTTATATACTGACTGTTACGTCACTACTAATTACAATCGCATCCTCACTTACGAATTTATTCCAGTTAGCATACAGTTATTTCACAGATTGTGTGTGTTCTCCGCAATATTTGTTAATACTGATAACCGTTGTTATGTATAAACAAGAGAGTAAAACGCTGTAATAGGGACGGAAACTGCATAATGCCGGCCGTAATTATTCTTTGAATCGTTTAGCTGATAATGGATTTTTAAATCTATGTTTTATCTTCCTTTGACATACAAATTAATTGCAATGTGTTATGTTGTGATATTAAAATACAAATTTCATAACCGATGTTCATTTGCTGTGTATTTACACATGTTTCATTAACATTTGTATAATCTTCACATTGGTATAATAATTGTAACAACACTGATTAACTTTTTTTGGTAAAATAAGGTATGCATGTATATTTTCTCTATATTTGTATATTTTCTATTCCCTGGTTACGAGATTTGCTAATTTTATATCTTGTAATTACACTATACTAGTCAGTGTACACAGAGCAGTTTCATTACACATAATTATATATGCTTGTGTAAATACAATAGAATTAAACGCAACCTCTGTTGGAAATAGTAGACTACTCCTAAGCATTTGTGTATTCTATAATAAGCTATATTTATTTACACTTATTTCCTGCCAACCTTATGGTGTAGGACTTTTGCTTATAAATGGTATTAATTTAAAAAGATTCTAAGACTAAATAAACACATGAAAGCCATTTAAGTTTTCAAAGAGGAATGCTTTAATGTGGGAAACAAAGTGTACGTGCAAGAACAGAAATAGTTAAGCTCATATTGAATTGTCATATATTGTATGAGGAAGAATGCATTTTTATCGGCTAACGATAAAGCTTTAATATTTTGTTAAAGTGCAATAAATCCTGAATATTGTGTAAACTTATTGTCCAGTTGTATTTCAACTGGCTTTATTGAGATTAAACTTTGGTGAGCTGAACTACGTTGATGAACAAAACCCTAGATCGCGATTGATAAATTGATTGATTGTATACGTTCAAAAGAAAATAATCCTGAAGATTTGAAGCTTATATTCGTGTTATGAATAACCAAAAAGTCCATTACCAAATACCTGAACAGCTTATAGTTTTCTAGAAAAAGTAATTATATCCAAAACGTGCAACATCACCCTGCTGAATTACTGTACATACATTCAAGGAAAACAATTTTGAATTGAGATGTCATTTGTAGGTGCTCTTTAACTGTCATAGTTTTCCCAATATAGAATGTTATTCTTATTATATATTGAGAGAGGAAATACGTTTGTTTGCACCAAGGCTTCTTTACCAAGTTCTTTTACGTGCCGTAAATGTACGAAAGGGATCACCAGCTTCAGTTCCTAACCGAAGGAAGCCACTCTAAGAATTTTAACGCCGGATTATACAGATTATAGGATGTGAGAGTAGATGTAAATGAACAAACAGTTTTAAGACTCTCTGTAATTAAATACATCGAACCTAGGTGATCGCATTTAAAGACAACAGTACGTGGTTGCATAGGACAACTTCTTGAATGAGTAGTCTTGCTTCTAATTACGTTAGGACTTGCCCATCGTTTAAGCCTCCCAATTGTACCTATAAGGAAATATATAATAAAGCCATTTATACAACAGTTTATCATTTAAGGTTACCTATGACTTAAAATTTGAAATCCTGAACTAATAACGTAGCGTTTTAAGATTTATACCACAAATGTAACTTAGTGAAAATATGATACAGCCCAAATTTTGTCAATTTCACTTTGTTAGCTTGAAATTATGGTCAAATTTATTTATTTCTGGTTACGTCACCTAAAATGTCCCTTGCGACAAAGTAACTTATTTTTTTTCTAAAATTTTAACAACAGGTTCGCAATACATCCATATTTTGAATTCTCCATAGGTGTCTCTGTGTCTCAATAACTTTAGGCTCAAGAAATTTTTAAAGCTATGAATATGACTTTTTTGACCAAAATTTGAAATTTTTGTGCCTTGAAGTACAAAAAGTGTGCTTAAAATGCATCTCACAATAAAACCCAGGAAAGTTTCTATTCGCTGTGTCTCTATGAACGTGTGTACCAAGTTCCATTAGTCTAACACCAAAACTGCAACGCAAGGAGCATTTTAAATGATGAAAAATGCTGACATTTCCAATAGCGAGAAAACAAGGATAAAGAATTAGAATTCGTATATAGCAGTAGCATTCACGTAACTTTCAAACTAGATTAAAGCATTTAAAATGGCATGAAGATGCTATCTAAGCATATTTGGATTGAGGAAGGCTTACACTATTTTATAGACTAAAAAGGGGAAATGTGATTTTTTTTAAAAAATGTTCATGACATTTCAGTCATCCTTAACAAAAGGAGGTAGAAGAATAAGGGTCTTAACATTTTGTTCAAAATTGACTAGAGCTTATGAGTGCAAACATCAGATTATATTATATTACTTAACTGTACACCATAGTAAGAATTTAGTCAAATATCTCAAATGTTACCCTTTAGATATTTCTGGAATAGTATAGTATCCTAGCCAATCAAGTACCGAGAGCACCAAACACTTAGAAACTGGCTGCGCGATGTTTTGACTGTTCGCGCCCTCGTCGCTCGTCACCGTCTGCCGCTGTCATAGAAAGGTGCGGATGAAACCATGCAACATTTTAAAAACTACTTTTAAAGGCTTTACTTACCGATATTATTAAAGTAGATGCTGAAGTGTGTAGGTTTCTCTTGTACACTTTATGCTTTAAGTTACCTCTGAGATAGAAATCGCAGGGGATTAGTTCGGGGAGTCGAGGACCTACATTTCTCGACTAATAATTCTGTCCTGAAATACGTTTTCATTTGTTCTCATCGAAAGATTTGCTGTATGAGCTGTTGCAGGGTCTTGTTAATAAAGGGCCAAATCAAGCTCCCAGTTTGTTAATTCTCTAAAATAGGGAGGGAATAGTATTCACGTATGTGTTGACTCCAAAAAATTGGACCTATGACTCTTTCTGCGCTGATGGAAAAATGTCATGCCTTCTCAATGTGAATGTAACGGATAGTTTGCTAAAGGGGTTCCAAACATATATGGACAACGGCGATTGACAGTTTTAGTACCTTATTTAATAGTTATCACGGTTAAGTTAAGTCTTTAAAAGTAGTTTTAAAAATGTTGCATGTTTTCATCCGCGTGGCAGACGGCAACGAGTGTCGAGGGTGCGGACAGCAAAACACCGCACAGCCGGTTCCTATGTTTTTGGATCTCTCGGTAATCTATTATAGTCCGGTTGCACAGAAAGTTGGGAGTGGATCTAAATTTGTCAGTACCTTCATAAATGCAATATTCCATTATAACCATAATGTTTGTAAGTAGAGTAGAATTAACCTAAAGGTTTAGTCTGCCTCTGTAGTGCGGAGGTAACATGTCTGCAACACACTTACAGGTCCCGAGTTCAAATCTTGGTCAGGATAAAATATCCGGATAAGGTTTTTCCGGGAGTTTCCATTGTCTTGAAAAATAATGTCAAATATCTAAGCTCTGTGAATCCTGGTTCATTTGAACATTATCTCACCGCATTTATCCACCGTACAGTATGACTTACGTTGTAGGAGGTTAAATGCGTAAAACTTAAAATGTTCCACCACATTCCACAATATTTGGTATGAGTAAAGGTTTTATAGCCCTATTTACTCTTACAAAGATTATAACGAAAGTTAAGCTTTTAGCAGTTATTCCAAGTCAACAACCCCGTTTCTCTTAGATATCGTCAGTAGAAGGTACTCCAATAAACCGTTCCTAAATTTATTTCAAACTGTATGTACATACCTTTTGAACTTCTTACGGACAAACAAAGGCATAAAGCAATAACAGATGATTTACTAGCAAATTCTTCTAAAACTTCTCCAGATATATTAACTTTCCAGGGAAACCCCTATCTAACATTTTTTTAAATCAGCTCACTGGTACACATTTAAGGAGTATATTGACTTACAAAGTACCTATAATTTAATATCGTGTTCTTTCATAAAAAAGTGCATCTCTAATTTAGAGATTAGACTTTCCATTATGTAGCACTTGAAGACTTCTTTTTGTACTAGCTGAAATGCCCGGGGTTGCCCCTGATTTTATAGTCCAACCGTTCAAAATATAACCTTAGGTTGTACTTGTCTATCGTCTTGTGTTTCCTCGGAGACATTTGCAAATAGTGACAAGACATTTAACAGAGTCCATTAAAAATCTTAAGACGTTATAATACTTAGGCCAGTCAATAATTAGTGGCAACATTTGAATCAACAACTAAAACATTTTTGGAACAGTCACATTGTTGCAGTGCTTAGAAGTAATGGCCTCCAACACGAACTCACCTCCAAGAATCGCCCGCCTCGGTAGCGTAGATGGTAGCGTGTCTGCCTCAGGTTCAAGAGGTCCCGAGTTCGAATCTCAGTCAGGGTGAGTTATCTGGATAGGTTTTTCCGGGCTTTCACCTTATCCTGAAAGGCGAATGTCGGGTAACTGTAATCTCTATGACCCCTGAGCTCATTTGGGCATCATTTCACCCGTTACATTCATCGTCCGACATGACTTAACATTGGAGAACGTAAATTACACACACACACACACACACACACACACACACACACACACACACACACACACACACACACACATACACACATACATACACACATACATACACACATACACACAAAGTCCGCACAGGAACCGACGGATGCTACCCACAAAGTTTTGTTGTTCCAATATTCGAAGAGAATGCTAATTGCTTATCTGGTTATAAAGCGAGTTCCTCTATGTGGTAATATCATTTTCGCAAAAGGGTCGAAATCACATGGGCTCATTTGTTAGGGGTATGGAGGATGCCCCAGAATTTCCCAGTTCCATCTGCGAAGTAAATTAATAACAGGAGCATTCACACGCATATCATCACTTGCTGATTGCGGTCTGCCAGCTCCACGTGTTTCTCTTATACGAAATGCATTCACTCACCTAGACACGGTACTATATGGTAAAGTCTGTCTTCCACAAGCTTCCAATAATTCTGTGTGGCATAATCGAGCATTGATACCTCTTGAAACCTGAATTTCAACGAAGCATCTTTGTTCCTATTTACTAAACATATTTAGAGCACTAAAGATAACAGCGTACAATTAAAGTTACTAAAATGTCTTATTAAATAAAATCATTGTCTTCAAACTTAAAGCTAACAAACATTAATTATGTTTATGTTTTTATAAATGTTTATATGTTTTTATTGTTATCAGCTTACATGATTTACCGTTAATAGCGCTAAATGCAGGCAGTGTTGCCGCTATTTTTGAATGACCCATGCATATAAAATATAAATAAAATAATATGCAAAAACGTTGTTGAATTACAAATACCACAAACTGTAGTCAAAGTTCCTCTTTAATACAGCTTGAGTGACATCCAAGTTGTTGTAATCGGCATCTTCATCGCTATTAATGAAGTCTTATTGAGACGAGATAATAGCAGTTGAAGTAACGTAAATATAATGTTGTTTATTGTCATTATCCGCTTACATAAAACAACTAAGAGAACAAAAGAAAGATAAACTGGCACTGTCATTACTCTGTGATCGATATCAGAGAGGAGATCAAGGAATACTATATGGCATACTATATGGCTTTGTTATTTTATGAAGCAATGAAAATGTAAATAATTATTCTTATGCTGACAATGTTCCAGCTATATTATCGTTAACAAAGATAAGGATGATGATGGGACCTTTTGTAGGCAATAACATCGGTTAGATTTTGGAATTCTAAGTCGATTTGTCTCGTGTGAAAGGTATCTCTACTAAGGTTCTTCGAAATCTGTGTAAAGTCATAGAGAACTATAAAAAAAACCGCTCGCACGTTGACACACACAAGTACAACCTCTTATAGATTTAAGATTGTTTCATGTTTGGGTGTCAAAAGTTATGGTTACGAGTGACCACTTGTTTCTCGTGATTGGGTTAGCCAAACCATGTCCACGCTTCCTCTATGTTTGAACAGCACACAGCCCCTGCTGGGTAGGAAAAGAATAATAAAAAAACATCTCTCCGCTAGTGGGTTTGAACAGGCAATAGAAAACATAAAGCCTCAGACCGCAGGGCTGTTGTTCATAGTGCTTTAAAATAATTGTTCAATAAAGCACGCTTTTCAGGCACATTATGTTGGGCAATCGATACCTCTCGAGGCTACATACTATTTCAGTAGATAGGTTGATGATGATGTATGTCTCACGGCTGCTTTTGGTGATCGTTTGATTTAAAGCAGATAATCTCTACCTAAAGTACTGCTACAAACGGCCTTTGTAAATCACTCCGCTAGGATACCAGTTTAAATATCGCAGCATGCCGTGCTAATTAACATGGTGATTGATATGTAAATTTCTGTGAAGGAAGCGATGTGCATAAATATGAACATAATATGCTGGATTCTGATAATTAAAGCAATACCGAATGCGTTTCGATTTATGTGAACCTGCTTTCTTTTAAGCACTGAGAATGAAGCACTCACTAGGTTGAGTGAACATAACTATTAATTCATTTTAAAGAATTTATATTCTAAAATGTTTTTTTTTTCTTTTACTGAGATGCTAAAAACAAAACCAAAAAGTTATAGATGGTCCATTTCTATGTATTTTGTCCATTTATATTTATTATTATTATTATTATTATTATTATTATTATTATTATTATTATTATTATTATTATTATTATTATTATTATTATTATTATTATTATTATTATTATTATTATTATTATTATTATTATTATTATTATTATTATTATTATTATTATTATTATTATTATTATTATTATTATTATTATTATTATTATTATTATTATTATTATTATTATTATTATTATTATTATTATAATACAAACGGCCTTTGTAAATCACTCCGCTAGGATACCAGTTTAAATATCGCAGCATGCCGTGCTAATTAACATGGTGATTGATATGTAAATTTCTGTGAAGGAAGCGATGTGCATAAATATGAACATAATATGCTGGATTCTGATAATTAAAGCAATACCGAATGCGTTTCGATTTATGTGAACCTGCTTTCTTTTAAGCACTGAGAATGAAGCACTCACTAGGTTGAGTGAACATAACTATTAATTCATTTTAAAGAATTTATATTCTAAAATGTTTTTTTTTTCTTTTACTGAGATGCTAAAAACAAAACCAAAAAGTTATAGATGGTCCATTTCTATGTATTTTGTCCATTTATATTTATTATTATTATTATTATTATTATTATTATTATTATTATTATTATTATTATTATTATTATTATTATTATTATTATTATTATTATTATTATTATTATTATTATTATTATTATTATTATTATTATTATTATTATTATTATTATTATTATTATTATTATTATTATTATTATTATTATTATTATTATTATTATTATTATTATTATTATTATTATTATTATTATTATTATTATTATTATTATTATTATTATTATTATTATTATTATTATTATTATTATTATTATTATTATTATTATTATTATTATTATTATTATTATTATTATTATTATTATTATTATTATTATTATTATTATTATTATTATTATTATTATTATTATTATTATTATTATTTGTAATGCAATACTATAAAGCTTCTACGCGATCAGTAGTTGGATGTACTTTACTTCAACACTGATATTGTAATATGTTGAGACAGGAACAAGAATAAAAGGAGGAAAACTAAATATGAATTTATATGATTGGTGGGTTCAACAATTGGGAAATATTTTCCGTACAATCTAAGAAGGGAGCCTTTGAACTTGCCAGATATCTGTCCTAACCAGGAGGAATTAGCCGTGGTCCAACCATGCTGATCAATAGAAACCAACTAATAGATAAGTCGAGCAGAGATAATGCTCCTGCTAGTAAATGTTAAAGGCAAGGGTAATATTAGTTTCACAGTATGAAAAGATCTCGTTTAACAGTAACACATAAGAATCGTTGATCAAGGAAACTTTTGCTCTGCTTCTGTAATTCCAAAGAATGTCGTCGCCAATAAGCTGTGATATATGTGGAAATGAGAGAACACAGGGAACAGGAGTTCTTAGTTCATACATCGATGGTAAACTCGATAATTCTTAAGAGCTTTCATGAGGATTATTCAGGTTTTGCTGTCTCTCACAAAGCAATATATCTAATGGCGCCCTAGTTAGCACGCTAAGCTGAAAGACGAACTAGAATACCTTTCTGTAGAAATTGGATTTATTGTTAGTACATTGTGCTCTAGTGTCTACAACATAAGCGCCAGTAAGTTTGCATCTATGTCTCTGTATAGATTCAGATTAAAAACTGAACTAAACTAACCGATCGGAATGGCTCAGACAGAATCGTGTGTGGCCCGCTTTCGGGAGGCCCGAGTTCGATTCTTGTGGCCCAACTACGTGACCCATGAAATTTTTCGGAGGTTTTCCGGTATCAGGCGAATGCTGGGTACGTTAATTATGTACCTCAAATTTCCTGTTCCTCCATTTCATCTCCATTATCATTTAACATCATCCCTCATCTCGTGATCTCTGTCAGGTTAGGAGTATCGCCGCGTTCTCGGCGCTGTCGTGACTTCTTGGGTAAGCCACTGTGTCTACTCTTGCATCATCCTTCCTCTCATGGATGTCCCACTTGAAGCTTAGGTAGAATAAAACACAGGATACGGTGCCAAATCCCCTCCGTGATAATCCTAATAAACCAAATATATGCTATACGAGTACATTATGGCTTGAAAGTGATTATCAATTATTTTCTATGCCTGTGGTTTTTACTTTCTCTGTTACGGATAGAATGTTGTGTTCAATCAAAAAAATTTTTTACACAGAACACACCAGAAATACATGTTGTGAGTAGCTCTGAATCAAAACGGAGTTTTGTAAGTGTTATATATGGGTGTGTGCGTGCCTTATCTGTATGGAACAGCATCAGTAACAAAGAAGGTTTAACCTACTAACCTGGGTAGGTATATACCTTTGGCATCTTCCCTAGGTTCCACACATTTTCAAGAAAATCAATTCCTTGTACGTAGATCAGATGTCCACGTTTCTGTTTTCAAAGGAGGTCTATCAATTTAAATTAAGATAATATATGTTTAGGATATTTTCATAACGAAGTAAACGTATACCTCAGATTTCTAGACCTGTCTTCGGAAGTGTTCCTCATTCCTAATGACTTGTGTATATCTGGACAACCGTAAGAGATAGACAAAGTGTTGCTGCACAGAAAAAGTAGATTTATTTAGAATACACAATTTTTGTGAAATACATTTTTTGTAAAATGATGTTTTTCTGAGGTATTTCTTTATTTTTTTGCATAAATGAAGCTTTTCTCCAAATATTTAACCCTTCCTTGTCTGTAAGGATTCACTGGATTGTTGTTTTTCCTTTCTCAGTATAGTGTCTTACATTTAGCTAACCACCTAGGAAAACTTAAAACAAAAAGTAAATAAATAAATAAATAAATAAATAAACAGGTGATACCATCTAGATTGGTTCCTCTGGTACAACGCTTTTAGACGGTTTAATTTGCCACATTAATTATATTTAACTGCTATATACAGTTTAGTTTTGTTCCTGCCTGTAGCAGGAAAAGATAAATTAGATATCGAGATTTCACCAGAAATACGTTGCTCGAGGGCACCTGAACCCTAAAACATAGGTTCGCGCGCGAGTATTTATGTGTGTGTGTGCGCACATGCGTGTATGCACTCTTTATCTACAACATATTTTACACAATTTTATATAACGGACTATCTTAAGAATCAGAAACATAGCATACAGTAAAATTCGAACTCTTTAAAACACATATGGCCTACTGTAGCCTAGTTGTGTATGGTGCTGCTACCAGGTGATTAGGTACTGCGTACCTCTTCACCACAGCAGTTCACTGTGCACGTTTCATGAGGTTACGTTGCTTCGTCGTTATTTTGCCAATTTTCCCGGAAATTTCAGCCTGGTTAATCGTCGAACTACTGTAGTGTAAGAAATAAGCATTCTTTTGATAAAAAGTGTTTCGAGTTTGTGTAGCCGCTTCTGTCTGTAGCGTCCGCCGTATTGTAAGGTTAGAAGGTTCGCAATATCGCCCACTACAGTGCCTTATCACCTGCAATAAGGTATTTGGAACGTTGCTTTGAAATAGGTTCTCTTTTTATTTTACAGTTGTGAACGCGTAAACCATGGGACAAAGTTAAGATGAAAGTAGCAGTGTTAGCCACATGAACGTGCAATATAGGATTTTAAAGTAACAGGTATTTTGCCCTAAAACTCCCAGGTATTTACTCATGCTGACTTTGCAGAAGAAAGAGAGTGTCACAATCTTCCGCATCGACAGCCAGCAATCATCATTATCGTCATTAGCCCGCCTCGGTAGCGTGGTGGTAGCGTGTCTGCCTCACGTTCAAAAGGTCCCGACCTGATAAAGGTTTTTTTCAGGCTTTTCCCTTATCCTGAAAGGCAAATGTCGGGTAATTCTAACCTCTATGAACCGTGGGCTCATTTGAGCATCATTTCACCCATTCCATTCATAGTCCGATATGACTTAACGTTGGAGGACGTAAATTGCAAAAAAAAAAAAAAAAAAAAAAAAGTCAATGTGTTGCTAGCAACCATCACTAAGTCAACCTTCTCCAATTATAGATCAGCAACCATCGACATGAACAAACTCAGTAGGTTTGCATATTTAAGTAACACCAAAACATATGACACTACACAAATTTCTGCCTAAACGATGACGCAGCCCCTGTCACCTAGGAACACTGAGACGACATATAACCTGATATCAGAAAGACACTAACACAAACGAATATATATATAAATTATGTATACCAGAATAGACATACGCCATAATGCTAGCATATACTCCGGAGACCGCCACAGTGACAAGGCCACTCTGAGAAGGTCAGTAAACTCTCTTTGCAATCCCTGCAAACAAACAACCCTACTCTATTGTCTGTTTGGCCCTTAAGGAAAATTTGTCACCTTCCAGTCGGAAACCAACCCATTGTTAAAATCCTATGCATGCTTCTGGCAACAGGCTATAAGGTTTTGACCGACGCGCAGAGCACATGCCTTCGCATAAAGTTCTGAATGCGAACGGTTAGAGAAAGCGTCTCTGATGTTAGGTCCGAAACTGGAAATTCTGAACACTGCTCTCAAGTGGGGATAGTTAACAGCCAATAGAAAATTGATATTTGTTCATGTGATTTTGCAAACTCCAAGAAATACCTAGAGTGCGGGTAATTCAAAGTGATACCGGAAAGTAGGTTTTGCTAGTAAGGACTCTTCAGTCCTGAGTCCTACGTGAGACGCATGCGTATTCGGTGCTGCCTAAGAAGTACACCTTCGTGTCATTCGCTGAGACAAAGTGCAATATCTAACAATCGCTCCAGTGAGAGCTAGCGCAAAGAGTAATATACAGGGAAGACGATAAATACATCCGGTTCGACAACACAGTACTACTGCTCCTGCTCTTCACATCACAATATTGACAGTTACGCTAAACACAGCAACCACACCGACGACGACTTTACGGTGGCGAGCGTAGGAGCCTAAGGACCACAATAAACTTCTGTCTACCAGATCCAAGGTGTCATCATTAACCCACAACCACTCAGGACGCACCCACACCTGAACTACACGTGGGAGTTCTCATGCGGGAGCTACAAGTCACATCGAACCGATTATTATCTCCCTTTCCTTAACCTCCTCACGCCACCGCTCCTTAATTGTGAGGCGTTGAGCACAAGGGAGAGCTCGACGTGGTTCGCTACGGACCGGACCGCCTCAACGACCAAGTGGAAGACACAGATTAGCGGGTCTCCCTTTGAAAATGCCCTCGAGGAGCATTTAACAAAAGAAATATATTTAGTCTGGAAGCAGCAAACAAACAAAAGAAAGGTACACAAAATCTCAGGAAACATCAAAAAGTAAACTAAGAAAAATTAAAAGAAGAGATGACTAGATATTTCTCCAAGAAGTAAAGAAAGTAAATATAAGAAGAACCAACTTAGGTCTCAACCCATGATAACGACAGTAGCTGCTCCGATAGTGACGATACCGACTGTCCAATCTGTAATAGATTATATTCTAATGATAAACCAGAGCTGTGGACAAAATGTGTCGATTGTTTTAAATGGTCACCGGGAGTTTGTGATGCCAGAAAGAACAAAGTAAGGAGGATATGTTGTGTGCGTTTTTTGCAGGAAAACTGTACCTCAGACTGTATTTTAACATATAAAAACCAGGTTTATCGCTAAACAAAGTTACTTACTCGTAGTCATAAGGATTATAGTAGTTAAGTAGCATTAAAACCTTACTCCCGAGTTTTACTATTGATATTTCATTTTTTCTTTTGATGTAGAACAAACTCTTAGTTTTACATACGTAAAACCTTGTTTACATTGTAATGTTTTTCTCACTTTTCGTATTTGTAATGTTTTATGGCAAGAGAAAAGAAAGACACATTTGCTTTGTTTTTTTTAAAACCATTTTTATAATTTGATGTAGTAGGCGATATTTGGAATAACATTTTAGATTTTTAAGAAGTACATATATTTACTCGTACTTCTTATTTTGTTTAGTAAATAAGCGCCTCAACAATTAGGTGACTGGAGTACGATGTGGTAGCTGTATATGTAATAGAAATTTGCAATGCGCATTACTCACATGTTTAAAATAGTTCCTTAGATGGGCGATATTTGGAGCACCTAGCTTACATAATTTGAAATAAATTCTTTTTACCCTCAGTGTTTCCGGGATATCTATGTTATTGGTGCAAAAGTATTGTCATTTAAGACCTTCTGTCGCTATTCAGAATATTGTCACAGTATCACGAAAAGCACGAGGAATTCTAAGTCCAGCATATAGCTGCTCGCTTTTAAATATCTAATTTATTTATTCAAATCTGGATGTTTTTAAACTTTCTTAAAAGTCACAGCCATTTGTCAGTAGATTTACTGACACGAAAAGAAAACTAAGAGACGAAATTCCGCCACACCGGCGGTGCTGACATGGCTGTTATCAATTAACAGCAACGTCAAAATACAAAATAATTAAACTTTTAGAACAAGCTATATCTGCCTATTATACAAATCCCTGTGAGTTTAGGAGAACACATTTCAACGGCATTTTTACTTCGAACTCATACCGCTTAAGATTGCCAATCACTGCTACGCTTGACTTGTTTTCAACGCTTAAATGCGCGAAATATGAGAAAAGTTTTTGAGGAAGAAATAGAACACAAACCTTGTAATCTGAAAATCGAATGCATAACCTTCGCCCACTATTATTATAGCTCTAGAGATGCCATATTATTTTGATGCATGGAATGATCACGCGGTTGAATGATCGTGGATCACGAGGCAGGCAATCTGTCTCAGGTTATTAACAAATGCACTCACTTTTATTATGGACCATTGATGTAATATTACTGATTATGTACTCTTATTATGGTTCAGTTCTCCATCTTAAATTTGATTCGGTGCGTCCTTTTCCCCGAGGGATCATATGCAAAGATTGTACTCGATTTAACGGTGGAAGTTTCGAGAATTGATTTTGTCATACGTCCGTGTGCCATGGCATGACTGCCGAGCATGAGTTCATTCTCCGGAAAAGCTTGATGATTGAAAATTACCCGTCGATGTGGCTGATTCTACATTTGGAGCATTGTTCAAACAATTGCTGGGAATAAACTGAAGCCATTACTGTAAAAGGAATTCCGGGTAAAACAATTTAATAAAAAATCTACTATGCATATGCTGAACGCGGAATAACTGTATTCCAGTTGGCCTGGCTGGCTCAGTTGTTTTAGCGCTGGCCTAATAATCCCAAATTCCTGGTTCAAACCTAACCCAGATCAGTGGTTTTTAATTCTATTTAAAAGTGAGAACCTCATGACAGTGGGTTTAAAGGCATCTGAAAGAACTGTGACACCAAATTGTGGCACACCGATTATGTGATCCTGGTAGTGGATAAATGTTAACAGAGCTATGTTGCGATTTCACTGGGTAGAGCCGGTTAGTCTCGGGGTATGCGTGGATATGTATGGGAGTAAGGATGGTTCTAATGACACTGGAATGCAAGTTTCAAACTGGTTTAATGACTGCTTCTTTTTATCATCACATCAACTCGAAGTTAAGACCAAGGGTTACCAATATATCACTGTTTAGAGTTACTGTATTTAGAATGCTTATTACTCGATAACACTTATTCGTTATTTGCGGAGTAACCGACAGATATATTTTCTCTCCAGTTCTGGTCTGCCTTTGCCGAAGACAGAACCAGATGAACGTCCTAATGGGCAGTCAGCCACGGTCTGTTTTTCTCACTACAGCTGCATGTGACTTTCACCTCTCGAAACCTCTTTATTCTCAACAAAACTCTTTTGTGACTATTGTGTCAATTGTGATTATTAGTCTCGGTCATGTCATTATTAAGGGTCCGAACAATGCCTTTTAAAACGAAGGCAAGTGTTATTCTCTGCTAGGAATTCCTGCTAATAATCCGCTTTCTTCTGTTTCTTTTGTTAAAACTATTCAACCCAATGCACCTGCACGTGTTATAACAAAGATACAATATTCCTTTGAAATACATTACGATTCTTTACTCATCGCATCCCTTAATTTCCGTATCAGCTAATTATCTAATTTAGCCGTGCAACTCTAAAAGTGTAGCTTTTTGTTGAATCGGGTTCACTGAAGATGTGGAGCCAAACAACTTATAACACTTGAAAATTTTGAACAGGAATTAAAGTGATTACTCTCATAACCGAGCGGGATGGCTCAGGCGGTTTCGTGTATCGCCCGCATTCGGAAGGCCCAGGTTCGATTCCCGTGGCCAACCTACCTGATGCATTTGTATTTTTCGGGATTTTTCCAGAACGCTAGGCCAATGCTGGGTAAGTTAATTAAATCCCCGAATTTCCTGTTCCTCTATTTCTTCTCCATCATTTCCTATCATCTCTCATCTAGTGGTCTCTTTCAGGGTAGAAGTGTCGGCGGAGTCTCAGCCGTGCATGGCAGGATGATATGCTCTGATTGAACCACTTCATCCTCCGGGCTCCGAACCGAGTGCTGGGACCGTCCCAGAACCACAGTACGAGGGAATGTCCGTTGTCCTGACCTGCCGGTGGAGGTTTCCATCTATGTAAAATGTAGGGACCCTGCACTCTGCACTGTACTGCCTCCTTAGGAATGCTGCCATCTGTCTCCTCTCGCCTCATCCTTCCCCCCGGGGATGCCCCAATTGTGGGCATAACGCACAATAGATCAAGTCTAGTCGCAGTGCCGAATTCCCTCCGAAAAAAAATTCTGTTGAAAATGCATAACTTCTACAATATCATGTTTTTTTAGTTTGCTTGCTGGAATTAGAGCTGTTAGAAGTAGAAATGAAACTAGCTGCATAAAAGATGAAACTCAAAATTCATTAGTTTCATTAATTAACCTCACATGTTTTACATTTTCCATCAGCTGCGAGCAACCTGAAACAAATGATTAAAATTCACTTGGTTTTAGACCAAAAATGCATCTTTTTAAAATTATAAATGAAAAATGCTGTATTAATAAAAAAGTGTTTAAATACTCGATAATAATACCTTCTTTCCTGGTATTAGGTTTTACACATATAAAACGCCAGGTTTTTCTCTGGATGCCTCGTTAGCATCTTCAATATTTTCGTGACAAAAGAATTGCCAGCCGCATAATTTATATGCCGGAGATTAAGCGACATCTCCACGATATTGATTAACGACGTGGTCTACCGCATCCAGAAGGTGCCCCGATGAAAGATGTTGGTGATACACTTAGATCGTGTGGTCCGTTACGATGGTACTGTTTGGGACGACCATTCTTGAGGAATGAGCAGTGTCACCGAGGCACAGTTGTGCCGCTGCCGCTAGCCGCAGACTGTGCGTGGGCGCAGAGATGGACGCTTGCCGAGAGGGAGAAAGAAACAGAGAAAGAGATTTAGTTCCGTCTTTCTCCAGCTGCGTTGTGATTGCTATCGAACGATCGAGTGTATTCTAGAACAATGAATGGAGGTATAAAAACCTCGCAAAGTGTTAGACCGTCAGTCAGTTTCTAGTGAGTTGCTAATTGTGTGTGCAGCTTTGTAGTAATTGTGAGTGTGTGGACATTTGAAGTGTACCGCAGTGATTTCTTTCGTTTACATGCAGCTGAGAGCAAGGTGAGCTGGAAGACTGTTTTTGTGTATGTCACGTCATTTTTACTGCTGCTAGGGGTGTACAAGTTTACTCTTTACTGCAATAAAGAGCATTTTAAATCTCTGTAAACAAGACTTTTAATTCTACGAACCCGAAAATTCACAATATTGATTTTATTAATAAATTTCCTTCAGTCTTCATAGTTGGTAAATGGTATGGAAGTACTCTAAACGTAGGCGTATTAAATATTCTCATCAGTGCCGATGGTATTATATGCCATAAGAACATGAGTTAAACACACAAAATCATTACGTGCAAGTCAGTATGTTTGTACAATATTCTATAGCTTTATTATCTTCGCTACCCATCAAATAACCATAACTCAAAACGAGGATAATATGGGAAAAAAATACAACAGATATTCAAATCACCGTATTATAGTTTAAATTTGAGTAAAACGCTGTGCTACTTGGAATTTCCTTTTGGTGGTGGTTGGAGTGGAAGGACTGCAAATTTTAATGGAAATAATATTTGTTTTATTCTTTATCTTCATAATTTGAATTGACGTTGGTTTTAATAAAATTTAGTAATTTAAAGTTACTAAATTTTGAAGCTCCAATAAAAGTGGCACATGAAGCCATCTTCTATCAGTCCAGAATGCCATGATGTAGTAATATGCTTTGCATTACTTAAAACCTAAAAAGGAACTTTTTTTTAAATTCGTTCCATATATACTCCGCCTTTAACTCCAATGGTCATATCGGCGGTGTTAACTCATATTTGTTGGGTTTTAATCATTAGATCACGCACATATTCACACTCTCATTCATACTTCCAGAATCTGGTGAATATGTGGAATCATCTTGGTCGGAGAAAAATCCCTACCCCCCACCGCCGGGAATCGAACCTGTGACCCCTAACACGCCAGGCAGGTGCTCCGCTGACTAAGCTATGGGGCCAGCCTGAAAGGAAGTTGTAACGTGAAAAAGTATTTTTATCATCCAGAACCGGTATAATATTCGTAATTCTTACAGGTTTCATTAATGACTTTGTAGTATAGTCCTTTGATAAATATATTTTCCACTTTGTTATGTGTTAAATGTATCAAACTTTTCTTCAATATTTCAAAAAGCTTTTGCAACAATAAAAATATGTCGAATGAAACAAACTTGTGCAGTTATTCCGATTTAGTGAAGCTTACCTCCTTCGAACTGTAAGGATCATATCGAGACAAAATACAACCCCTGATCTTCGTAAATACATACAAATAACACTCAACAAAGTTTGACAGGAACCTTACCTTCCTGTTTTGTTATAAATTTGCCATTACAAAATATCTCATGTGGATATAGTAACAAAATACTGGGTGATCGGTGCAGAGGAAAATAAGTTTCAAGGCTGAACCAGTCGTGGTTCAGCGCAAGGCTTAGAATTGATCTGTTGCCAAGGTGGCATGTGTTTGTTAATTACGGGAGGCATTTTTGAAAAATGCTAAAATCTAGAATTTACATCAGAGCTGCTAGAAATTGTGTCATTAGGTGGGGTACAGGGAATCCAGTTAAGCTTTCAAAATTCATCTTTCTATTTAATTTTTTTTTTCAGAACCATACTATGTGCTTTTTATAGTGTGATTTTTGAATGCTATATAACGTCATGCAGTTTTTCTTTTAGGAACTTTAAATTTTAGATTCGGGTTTCTACGTACATCAGTTATAAAAGTTGCTATACTTTTAAAGTGTGTCAAGTATTTATGGAGAAAAAATTTGTTACGTTTGAATATATTAAATATTTCTTTTTTTTAATTTTTGACATTTAAAATTAAAAAAAAATAAACTATTTAATTTACATCAACAAAAATACCAAATTTTATTAAACATTTATTTTGGAAAATGTATGCAACGTTTCATACAAATTCGTTGAGCATTGCAGAAGTTGAAGCATTTTGAGGATATAAAAATGGTAAAAAAATTGAAAGTGAAGAAAAGTTAATTTAAAGATTTAGATAGAAATTACACGATTTTTTTTTTACTTTGAAGTCCCCACGCATCATATGCAATCCATACAACTATCTTATGACCTTCTCCTTAATTTAGTTACCTTTGGCTCTTTTTATAAGTTTTCTATCTATAATAGTTTTTACTGAAAAATGAACTTTTTGTTGCAATTTCTTTACATTAAAAATCTTACATTCTCTACAGCTTTTGTTATAAATGATTGCAACTTTGTATTCTGGTTCCTTTAGATAATAGTTACGAAAATCTGTAGGTATACTCATTTGCTCGTGTCTAATGGTTCTGGAGGAGAAAATTTAAGGAATATAATAGAATTTTCTTGAATTTTTGTCAGTTTTGTGTTTTCAATACCAATCATTAAGTTTTTGATATACAGTCACAATGATACCAATTTTTTTGAGAATTTATCTACGAATATACGCAATTTAATTGATATTAAGAGAAGTGGGCTTAATCGGGTACCAGTATTCCGGTCTCCAGAAAGTATTCATTTATGATTCATACGTCCAGAGAGAGTCTGCAAACGCTATAAGGAGATTATTTCAAGAGAGATATCCAGAAGAAAGATTTGTTGAAGCTACAGGCTTAACTACGACACATAGATTAATAAATAAATTACCGTAAAGGTTTTCTTGCTAAGTAACATAAGAAACCACGTTCAGCACTAACAAAAGAAACTCTCCTAGTTCTCCCAGAATACTGGGGTCTTTCCCAGAAAATACATAAATTTCTTATGGCTCTGTTCAAGCGGCTACAAAGTTATTCGTTTAAAGTCCCGTAACATTATTTTAGTATAACACGTTAACCTGGCTGACCCTCCATTAGCGAAATAATTTTGTGAATGGGTTTAAATGAAGGCAAAATTGAACCTAATCTAATTTTCTTTTCAAAGGAATTGTGTTTTCGCACCAATACTCAAAACGACGAGTGATGAAAAGCCTAATTATATGTCTGCTCCAGGAACCGCTGCACAATAAAAGGAATAAGAGTGCGGTGCGCTATTAGCGGCAAGGCAATAATAGGACATAATGTCATATAATAAGCGCACATACAACCTCCTTCTCCTTACTGGAAATTCATGAAGTGTTTCAAACATGAGTTTTCATTAACAGCATATGGTCCCCGCATTCCCCAGTTTAACCCTTACAATTTCTAACTCGAAGAGGGGCGATTAAGAGGGAAAATTTACAAAACAAGTCCACAGCTTTAGAGGAATTAAAAGTAACGTTCGTTAAGAAAATGCTGCCATTTCTCACAGAGCTGCAGCATCAGCAGGTACCATAAATGCTTGAGCAACGTGATATATGTAAGTACTTTTATTTTTAAGTGTATCTATTTTGCTACTTTGTTAGAAATAACTTACACGAAAATGCGTAGTAGTATACTCACTGTGCTGTCAGCCACTCAGCACTGCTAGTCCCAAGAGCCATGAGATCTCTTCAGGTCTATGCTAACCACGCAGTATAATTCTTAACTTTAGTTGCAAGGCATAGTTCCGAGCGGAATGGCATTCGCGAGGTCCGGGTTCGCTTCCCGTTGCTTGCCTCCTGAACCATTGTACTGTTTCGGGGGTTTTCTTAGGTCGCCAGGCGAATGCTGGGTAAGTTAATTACACCCACTCGGATTTCCTGTCCCTCCATTGAATCTCTATTATGTGGTCTCTTTCAGCGCTGAAGTGTCGGCGGAAGTTTCGGTGCTGCATGGAAGGATGATAGCCTAGCTATAGGATGCTCTCCGGACCGGCTAGTGAGCCATTTCAGGATCACGGTGGGTGTCATGCCGGTTGTATTGGCCTCCCAGGGAGTTTCCAACTGGTCAGTAGAAGGGATACTGCCCTCTGCACTGCCATGACTCCTGGGGTCGACCGCCATCTGTCTCCTCTCGCCTCATCAGTCCTCCCGTGGATGCTCCACGTTGGACGTAGGCACAATAGATAAAGTCTGATCGACGTACCGAATGCGCTCCGTAAGATTCTATCCTATCCTTACAAGAAAGTCAAACCGAAAAAAAGCGTGTGCTACTTCGAAGCTGTAAACCTGATTGCCTTATTATCTTATAGCTGACACCTGACTCCGGACTTAAGCTGAGGAAGGAGGGTAATGCCACCGTAGTCTGTCCAGCAGTGACTGGCTGATCAAAAGACGCCGTGCGTCCTGGCGTGTGGAACATAGAACTCAAATACCTTTCCTTATAGCTGAACAGTAATAAAGGTCGGCATACGTTTACACAGAGGTGCATATGTGTGCGCACCTTTCATTTCCTGTACATAAGAATTACACGGTCCTGCGCCCTGGCGTGGCGGGCTAAGACAGCATGCCTTGGCTCCCTGCCACGGAAAGCGGCCCGGGATCGATCCCACGTATGGAGTGCGGATTTAAAGTCTAGGATAGTCCCATTGGGCATAAAGAAAGATATATTTATATTTAGATTATCTTAGAAAAAAAAAGAAAAGTTCGAGAAATCATTAATTGTTTAAAATAATAAAAGTTGCTTTTATCTTGTAATGGCATCCCTTCTGAAGTGTTAGATTTTTTGAACTCCAGCAAAAGTTTAAAGAACTATTTGTCATCATGATGAGTTTTTCTTACATTCTGTTAGGTAGAAGAGGTCCCATAAAGTAATATTCATTTATACTCTCATGTGCCCGGCACGGTAGCGTAGATATTAGCGAGTCTGCCTCACGTTCAAGAGGTCCCGAGTTCGAATCTCAGTCATGGGAGTTACCTGGATAATGTGTTTCCCGGGGTTTTCCCTTATCCTGAATGGCGAATGTCGGGTAGCTCTAAGCTCCATGGAGCACGGACTCATTTGAGCATCATTTCACCCATTTCATTCACCGTCCGATATGACTTAACGTTGGAGGACGTATATTAACAAAAATACTCTCGTGTCTATATTTGTTCAATTAATAAAGTATAGTAATTAATTTTTCTAGCATTTTTACAGTATTGCGCAGTTTTTCAATTCGACAAATCCTGTAAGAAAACTTTTAATTTAATTATCATGAAGTAAAAAGAACAAAGGAACCATATATGTTAGAAAAATTAATATAAAGTTAATTACACATTTTTGTAGGCCAAGCCACTGTTATAACTGAAGCGCTTTGACCTCAGAGGTAGAGACAGCATAATTGGGTATTACATTTACCTGATCCTCTAAGGGAAGGAAGCCATTTATTATTCGACTTCTGATGTCTCAGATGTATGCTAATAGTGTTCTCAGTCCTTTCTTAATACCTCTATGCAACCCCTGTAGCTGCTACCCTTCTTTCCGCTCTGTGCACAAGATTAAGGGGGAAACACTTCTTCCCCTTGTTACAGGTCTCAAAGTCATACAGCAGATTGTTTACTTTCAGATTTGCTTTCCCTTCCGCAGTGAGTCAAAAGTATCCAGTTTTAGAAATTCCAAGTCACAACTGGTGGTGGCAGCCGCAGGATTTCTTATTCCACAGTAGCACATTTGTATTCCGAAGGCTGAATATGATATTTTCAAAGTTGAGTTCTTAGCTTCGAATGCGTTAGATAATACTTCAGTTTTAGATGGGCTGTGGGGAGAGCACGAAGAGTAAAAATAATGTAAAAATTACTTTTTCTGTGATTATTTATCTAGAATTAAGACAGCAATGCGCAAAACCTCTAGGAAAGGAATAATTCTTAGCTGATTGTTTTGAAATGTTAACGTATGTTAACTAATGAACTAAGCTAAGTAGACCTACATAAAAATTTAGTATTGCTGCCAGAAATAGTTTGACCGTCAAATATTTAATTACATATATAATGCATTATGTGCTTCATGTATCAAATCATTTGAGATTTTACAGTGTTGTTTCCTCCTAATTCCTAAAAGCATTGCTTAAAATACTAAATATGTTTTTCAATTTCTTCTTTTATTCTACAATAATTATGACTTTTCAGTTAATCTGTTATGTTATTATTTATATGTCTTTTCAACATAAAAACTAGATTCCATATAGTGTTTATTTTTGTTTTATCCTTAATGTTGACTTTCAGTTAGATCGAGGAAAATTGTATCATGAGAAATAATTTATGTATTGGAAAATATAAAAAGGGTTTATATCTATGAAACAAACTTTCAGGATGGATACGACATAATTACGTTTCTGCTCCGGATATCAACTTAAAATTTCCAACGGAAAAGGATTAAGATGACAACCACAGGTTGGATACCATAGGCTAGACACAAAATGTTTAAGGCGGTAAAAATAATAATTGGAAAACATTTAATTTTCCCTCAAAATATCCGAGCATAGCGCTTTGGAAATGTTCTGGTGTTGGCTTTAATTTTCTTATGTTTAAATTACAGATGTGAACTGAAACATACAGAATTTCATTGCGTATTGCTTAAAGTTTGCACTGCAAATACCCTAAAAGAAATTCATGTACTCGGTGCGCAGAAATGATGATGATGATGATGATGATGATGATGATGATGATGATGATGATGATGATGATGATGATGATGATGATGAATATGTTGTAGCAACATCATTCGTTTTATAGTTTCACTAGAGTTGACACAACGAAAACTTGCCAATGTGCCAGATGCGCAAAACGCTAATTTCACACGAAATGTATCATTACGCATGTTGCAGGGCGACATGTCCGTTTTACGCGCCTCAGTATCCAACGTCTCGAAAGCTGCATATTGCAATGAATGACTATATTATTGAGCGGAGCTACTGTTTGTATCGTGTTTTATACTTTGTTTTATATTACTTAACTGTCATACCCTTCGTAAAATCAAGATTGAGAGTCTAAGTGGCCTTCAATGGCGAACGATTCAACCCAACTTTGTCCGAGCAGTACTGAAGTTTCCCACAGCTCCAGCTGGCAAGCTTTCGTTGCGTTCTTCTACAAAACCATAAATGCGCACAAGTCCAGTTGAGCGGCCTTTTTTAATTTTGGTCTAAAATGATTCTGTTTGAAATGCAGGAGACCTCAAATGTAGACTTTCTAATGAAATATTCATGTAGGTATCACTGATTATAGAATATATTAACTGAATAACTTGTAGTTAAATTAATAAGTTAAACAGGATATATTGGTTTACAGAACTGCTTTGAATATTAGTTTCACGCATTCAAATTTATGAAACAATGTAATCGTTCTAATATACTTAATAAACATAATAGTGCCACTGGTATACGACTGGCCACTCGAAGATAAAGATCAATTACTTTTCAAAACTGTACCATTCTCCTTAGTATCTTCTGTAAAACTTTGGGTGCACGAAAACTTTTGGTTTTGATTTTATTTCTTTAATCCACGTTGGTGGAAACTGGTTATCAAATGATCTATAGAAGCAAATTGGTTTAAATTTAGGCATACATCATTAGCTTATGAACATGCCTATGTGATCATCGAAATCAATAGAGAAATACTCAATTTGGTTGGCTGAAGGCAGGCTTCACAACAGTGACCTACACCAGCCGTTGCGCCATTTCGTTTCGTATAAAAATGTCGTGACACCCAAGCATTCAGCATGACCGGTTTAAGAGTATGAAACCAAGAAGATAGGGTGAAATAGGTGAAATAAATAAACTTAATTGAAGTGATAGAAATAGCTACGTGTAGTATATGGAGGCGGTTTAGTACTTCCATAACATTAGCCATTGAGCATTATATTCACTCACTTGAATTTACATAGTCCGTGCCTTAGCCGAGCGGTTAGTTCGCTTGACTCTCACCAAGGCGGCTTGAGTTCGATCTCAGGTGCCCGCAAAGTCAGATTTGTGGTGGACCATACAATGGGACGAGTTTTCTCCGGGACCTCCGGTTTTCCCCGACATCATGCAACCAGTTGCTCTATTATCATCTTTCTTTCACCTACTTCGACCTCACTCCGTTCCTTTACTTCCTTCACTCTCATTCCTGGGACTGGGCTGATCACCATCCCTTGATTTCTCTATAACGCATAGTTTCGGCCCTCTCACCCAGTACCTGAAATTCCATAAGAGGTAGAGGACCATAAATGAACAAGTGTGTGTCCTATACGAAGAGGAAGAGCATAAGAAGACGAATTTATATCATGGCATTTCAGCACATCATTAACGATGAGATAATACAGCCTAAGCACCATCAGATGAACTTGCGACCCTTGATGGTAACTTAGCATAATATTTGTAAATTATTTATTGTAATGGTGGCTGTTCGTCAATGTTATTATCTTATTATTTAACGGCCCTACGGTATAAACTGTCTTGTCTAGCACTTTATTCTGTCTCAAGTGTGAAATCGACTAATGGTCAATTGCCGTTTTGCATGCATGCTGCACATTGTAAAGCTTGATAGAAGATGGTGTAAATAATACTATTTATGTCAGAGGAAATCAAGGTTCGAAGACCAAATCTTCTCTTTGTAGGGCTTACCTCATGTTTAGAAAGCTGATTTATAGCGCTAATGTTTGAACACAGGTGATTCAACTGGCGGAATAATATGATTTAAGAATGGAGGCCAGCGGTGCGTGCTTATCCATATTATATACCGGTGTGCATGAATAATGCAGCGCGTGTTTTTCATGATGAACCATCTCGTTAAATATTTGAGCGACCACGATGATGCGGAACATAGTTAGCCACAAAGATGCAGCACTCCGTGTCGAATTTGGTTTAAATGGTTATTGGGCTCCGAAGTTGGCTGCATGGCGATGCGGTCACGCCTGGTTAAGGCTGATTTACACAGTCATAAACGATGGGACTAGGGACCTAGTGCAACAACAGCCTATGTTAAAAAGTATACGTCATCGCGTCCTGTGGAGTGTGACGGTTATTTAGATATGCAATCTACCGCATGGTCTGGGTGGTAACAAAATGTATAACTCCGGCTCTCTTTGAAATAAATCCAGCCATTTGATTGACAACGTCTTTACGTTGTCGTCATCATCATCACCATCATCTTCAAGGATTGGGCCCTGTGACCCCTTCCGTTCTCTTCAAGAGCCTACTAATCCTTCCAGCGTAGAGCTGGGCGTCCCACATTCCTCTTTCCCTTCGGCATATAATCTAAAATTCTTCTTGGAAGTCGTTCCGCGTTCATTCTTAAAATATGATTTTTCCATTCATTTTTGTTCTTTATTATTTTACTGTTTAAATTAAAAATCCCAAGCTCGTCTCTTATTTTTTCGTTTCTTACGTGGTCTATTCTTTTATAACCTGCCACGCTTCTCGAAAATCTCATCTCTGCCGATTTTAGCTGTTTGCGTTGGTTCTTTACCAGTGTCCATATTTCTGAACCGTATGTTAACGTTTGGACTGCCATTATCTTATAAAGCTCATCTGTGTTTCCTTTCGTGTTTTGCTGTTCAGCGTTCTTCTTACAGTCCCACACATTTGATTAAATCTGTTTAATATCCTTATGTTTTGGATGACATATCACTGTGTTAAGATTTATTAACTCGTTCTTGTTTGTTGTGTTCCTCTTTGCAGTTAAAATGTTCGAGCGTCTTACGTTTGATCTCTTCTCCGCTTAACTGTCACTCAGACGTTGACAGTTTCAACACCCGTTCTCTTTGTGCTGCCATGAATTCTTAAGGAATATTTCAGAAGCCTTGAACTTCCCTAATCACGGTACCAACAATTTCACAGTTCGCTTCCATGTAAACTTCAGAAGAACCTTACAAGAGATAATTTGGCTGCTGTGCAACTTACCCATATAGGTGACAATATTTTCCAACCATTTCTGTCTCTACAGATTGGAGAGAGATCATTATACAGTCAGAAGTGTGGGCACCTACATATAATAAAATGTTAGATTAAATATTTAACTGGATTTCCCCAATATTTTTACAATTCAACCCAAAATAAATGCATACCAATTATAGAGCAAACCTAAGAATTTGTTGCATTCATAACACAGTGGTGAAAGTATATCATACGAACATTACTTATAGAACCCTATTCTGCATACAGCAACGACAAAATTGCCTAAACCATGGGATACCAGGGCAGATGAAAATTATAGTGTAATGTAAAACCTGTCAATTTACCTCGGCCGTTCCATCAACACGCGAAGCATGGCCATTGACATCACTCTGCAATAATCTTTCCTAAAGAATGGCTATTCCAATTGATAGGAATGTTTTCTGAGGCTTCATATTCTGAAAGTGTTTTTACCTGAATGTAACGCCACGTGCCATAACTCGTGTTTTAAAAGCCGCATTAAAATAGTTTCCACGCAGTCTTCTTTAATCTAAGGCGTGTTTTCTTAACTACTTTAAATAAACGTTCTCCAACGTTTAGTCACATCGCACGATGAATGAAACGGATGAAATGAACTTCAAATGAGCCTAGGGTTCATAGATCTTAAGAGTTACCCGACATTCATTATTCAGGATAAGGGAAAATCTTGGAAAAAACCTTACCTACGAGGGTGGGTCAAAAAGTAATGCTTCCTATTTTTGTTCTATCCTTAAATAAGTAAACTAATGTGCTGCAATTTCTCAAACCTTCTTCTCCAATTCCCTGCATTAGTAACTTCCTAAGTTACTTCAACAGGTGGCAGCACTGCATCCTCTTGCAAAATGGTTCACATGGATATTCGTATTAGGCAGCGTTCTGTGATTGGATTTTTGGCTGCGGAAGGTGAAACGCCAATTCGTATTCATGAAAGGCTAAAAAATGTGTATGGTGATGCAACGGTGGATGTCAGCACTGTTAGACGATTGGTTCGTCGCTGTAACGAAGCTGAAGGGCAAACACCATTGACAGATGAAAAGCGAAACGGGAGGCCGGTGACTGCAGTGATTCCATGCAACATTCAGCGAGTCGATGACATCATTCTTGGTGATCGCCGGGTAACAACAGGTGAATTGTGAATTACCTCCCTCAGTAAAAGCAGTGTAATGACGATTATTCAACATCTGGGCTACTCAAAAGTTTGTTCACGTTGGGTACCAAGAATATTAACCGCCCAAAACAAAGAAACAAGAAAAGCATTAGCCTCCGAACACTTGCAGCGCTTCAATTTGCAGGGAGAGGAGTTTATGGAAAAATTGTTACTGTATACGAAACGAGGGTTCATTTTTTTGAACCTGAATCAAAGGGGCAGTCATTGGAATGGCATCACACAACGTCACCGAAGAAAAAAATTCAAAACTCAGTGGTTGGCAGGGAAAGTTATGGCGACGGTGTTTTAGGATGCAGAGGGTGTGCTTATGATTAATTTTTGGAGCATGGATGCACAATAAATTCTGTTCAGTACGTCAGAACTCTCAAAAAACTGAAAGCACGTCTTCGCCGAGTTCGCCCAACAAAAATTATGGCGGATGCTCTTCTTTTGCATGGCAATACAAGACTACACACCAGCCGTTACAACACTGCAGAAATTGAGAAATTTGGATGGCAAGTCTTACCTCAGCCCCATATAGCTGGCACCATCAGACCTCCATCTGTTCGGTACACTAAAGGAAGCTCATCGTGGGATTCATTTTGAAGATGAGGAGGCTGTGAAAACGTCCGTGCGTCAATGGCCTAGGAAGCAAGACCCTGTGTTATACCACACTGGAATACATGCCCTAGTTAAAAGATGAACCAAAACTGTGGAAAAGACGGAGATTATATTGAATAGTGGCAAATTAATCGTCAAAGTTGTAGTTTTAAAGCTATGTAAATTGGATTCAATTTTCTTGGCAATGAAAAGAGAAAAAAATAGGAGGCATTACTTTTTGATCCACCCTCGTAGATAACTTAAGCTGATTGAAATTCTAACTCGAGACTTTGAGCCTAAGGTACACACTCCTTCACCTATGCTTCAGAGGCGAGCATTATTTTATTATGTGAGTAATAACATGATTTAGAAATAATGAATTCTGTGGCACATAGTTAATTTTACTTCTTTATTCTGTCGGAAACAAAATTTCCTGAGCGCCATGGTGTCAGATTTGAAAAACATTTCTTATACTTTTCATTGGTCCTAATTGGTCCTAATTTGTCATCAGTCTACAATTTTCTTGCCTGTTATTCCTTGCAATATGCTGTTGAAGACACACGTGACTAAACACGACAACCTTAGACATTAAAAAGATAGCTAATGTCATAAATGAATCTAGTACCCAGTCCGTTTCCAATGCTTGTTTTTTCTAAATTCTAATGAAACTAAACCATTTAAGTTCACACTTAAGAAATTGGAACGAAACAGTGTATTATTTAACGTATTGTGGGATTCTTTTTAAGTATATTTTTACCGTCCTCGTATAGTAGTCTTGGACCCCAAGAATTAAAAGTCAGTCGCTTGTCGAGGAGGAGAGGAGAGGAGATCTGGATTCAAGAGGATAGGAAATCCGTCAAATAACTGGTATAAGGATGAAGAAGTGGATATATGAAATGTCCGAGCAGTGGATGAAAGGATTGTTGAGCGTTTCCTGGAAGATTGGCAGAGGAAATCGCAGAGCGGGAGAAAACTTGATCAGACGACACTTCGTCCACCATAAATACCACATGTCCTCCCCTAAACACGATGCAGGATCCTCTTGGTGAGAGGCGAACAGTTTAACTATTCGTCCACTGCGCTGCCGTTATATATTTTGATTGGCTAGAAATTAAGTACTAAATTGTCTTGTGCATCGCTTTTATTAAGAAAATCATTCTATTCGTAAATAAACTTTGACTTATGTAGAAGAATATATTAGAATCGTTAATTTATTAAATATTGCAAACAAATTACCAGTGCACATGTTTAATATAAACAATACTATATTGAAACTTTCTATGGTAAATTGATTCTTCAAAATGTAATTATATGACACTGAAGAATATTGCAAACCCAGTTTCACTATGTTTAATAATTTTAGTTTATATTCTGCCAGTTATAGTTTTAAATCAATGCCAGAGATCAATACAAACAACAGTGGGCCGCTTTACTTCCTATCAATTCAGTTCCCTCTATTCCTCTCGTACCTAAAGGAAATTGTAATGGAAGTTCAGTAGAAGATTTCGGGCTCTAAGGCCGTTTTCCACTTGGTTTCTTCATATCTCTCCCAGACGTTTCGCTTACAACTGCGGTAAGCATCATCAGTAGCGTAGAAAAGTCCTCCTTGTACTCTTCCTAGCTACTGAATTGTCGGCGGTGGACGCAGTGGACCACGGACTTACAGCCCGGAATCTTCTACTGAACAAGATATCGGCCGTGAAAGCCTACGTTTGTTAATGTAATGGAAGTGTTTATCTCAATCGAGATATCTACATTAGACAGAAAAACAAGCGTATTTAAATGTAGCTTAGAGAAGCTATATAACAATAAAGTATAGTGGTAGAAAAGGCATGTAAATGTGACATAGGAGAGTTTTCCCCTTCTCCATCGCCACAGTGGTTAAACATTCAAAGGTATCGGAAATACTCAGGTGGACTGAATTACATTTATATGATGCTATATTACATAATATATAAAAGGTGCTGTTAGAATCTTTCAAGCAGGTGCATTTCTGAAGTTGTCTGCGGATTGCACTTGTGAAGCGTGTGGTAACTTTGACAATGCACAGTTACAATAGCTTTTTTTTTATTATTATGTTTTTTTTTTACTTCCATTTTTCTGAAACTGCACTGCAATTCCGCCGAATAATTTGATGTCGAGAATTCATCACAGCTTAATTTTTGGTGCAGCTGCATCCTTAGCGTCCATTAATAGAAAATAATTGTATTCTCCCTCTCTGTGCGTATGGGGTTTATGTCTGGATGACTGCTTGTACATAAGAATGTGAACCCAAAAATGGCAATCTTTGTGTTGGAACCAGTTCTCATAAAGATTATATACGAAGCATTTAAAAGAAGGAATACAACAAATAATAATGTCGCACTATCTGAAAATGCTATGTGATATCTTTCGAAATTTTAGATTTTTTGAAAAACGGCTCTAAAGTATTTGGTTAAACATATTTAAGATACTCACATAGCAAAGAAATTAAATCCATAATTTATATCTTCTGTATATGGCCCTCTTCATTCTGGACTAATTTTGAAATAGTTGTTATAAGTGGTAATCCATAACGGACGAAAATATACTGTACGGCAACAATTTGTTTTTCAAATACATATCTTGGGCCTTCAGTAATTTCTGAAATAAAAAATGTTAATAGAGTTTCTCAAAACTTGTATTTTAATGCACCGTGCCTATTTAGTTGTTTTTCGAAATTATTGGAGAGTTAGAATTTCATTTTTTTTATTTTATTTTTTTATTTATTTTATTTTATTTTTTTATTTTTTTATTTTATTTATTTATTTATTTTATTTTTTTGCAATTTACGTCCTTCAATCTTAAGTCATATCGGACGATGAATGAAGTGGGTAATATGATGCTCAAATGAGTCCGGGGTCAATGGAGCTTACAGTTACCCGACATTAGTCCATCAGGATAATGGAAAACCACGGAAAAAACCTTATCCAGGTAAATCACCCTGACCGAGATTCGAACTCGGGACCTCTTGAACGTGAGGCAGACATGCTAACATCTACGCTACTGAGGCGGGCTTGGAATTTCAAGGTTACATAGATGCACATAAATGTATGCTTTTCCATTAATAGTTTTAAAAACTACACAACAGTAAGCAACGGTGGATAGAGGAAGTAAACTTTTACGCTACCTGGCACGCTATTTATTTTAATAGATGTTTGTATGATTTTAGAAAACTAGAATGCATTACGCTGCAGCTTGTTTTTTCGCACGGGCTGTTTACACGAAAACAAAGACTAAATCACGACTGTGACAATGTGGTCATCATTCCATCTGCATATATTTACCAATTAGTGAACAAACAAGCATACAAAATGGAGAGAAACAAACCATTTTTCACAGCGTAGTGCAGTAAGGCTGAAAGCAGCTGTCGATGCTCTCCCGATAAAACATAAATAAAGCAGGTGCATTAAAATGTTAGAAGATCGTGTTTACATGCGGAGAGCTCTTGGGAGAGCGCTGTAGTGGGCCCCAGAGACTCTGCTCTACAGGATTAACATTACCTTTGGGACACACATTGTGGGAGGCAGTGCCCTAAACCGATAACATAATTCAAACATTAACTGATGAAGCAGAAAATGTTAACAATACTCGAAATTAAATCAGTAGCCGCTCACTGCAAACTAATTTATTGCCATCAGCTAATCCCAAAGCATTTTTCGGGCCAACATACTGTTAAAATGATCAAATTCATAAATGAATTAATTGCGCGCGAATTGATTGCCAAAAATTTTGCACAATACTATATAAACCAAAATTATCTTCAACCTAGTGTTAAAAACCCAGTAACATAATATTTCCGTAATTTTTCATTAAGCATTCCCTTATTGACATTAAGACTTACTGAACATACTGTTCATTTATTCATTTACATATCAAAGGAACAGCTAAAATTTCAAATATTTAAAGGATTTTTCTTTAAGGTTAGCATTATTTGGACATAAACATTACAGTGGAGTGTCTATTATTGTCGCTTTGTATATGTTTATCTTAACAAGGGCGGGCCTATTTTGCATCCCGGTATATAGATTTGGTCCCAGTCAAAGGATACGAAGATGAAAGTGTTACCTGTGATTAGACAGTCCTTTATCACATTTACAAGTATATAATAAACTTTTTCAGGAGTTTAATGATGACGATGTTAGTAATAACCGTAACACTAAAATAATTATAATAATGATAATATAATAAAAACAACAGGCAACTCATCTCAATCCAAATACAAAAATAATTTTCTTGAATATGAGGCAAAATAGTCTCCCAATCCCTATATCATGAAAGTGAATTCATGTTAAATGTTTCATGTTTAATAATGCACACGGGATGAATGAGGAGTGACACAAAATAGTTCGCTTATATTAAGTGTCGTTCTAAGGTTGGATCGACTATAAGTAACTGGAAGTCTTGGGTTCGATACTGATTGCCACTCACTCTGACCATGGATTACAATTATGTTGAAATAATACTTTAATAGAAATGATCTAGTTGATTGAAACTTATAAGTGGAGCGGTGTAGAATTGCTTGGCAATGTTCGGTAACATCACTCGACTCTTTTCTCTTTGCATGGCAAGCATGTTGACATCAGTTGCATTATTCATCTAGTTCAGTGTTTGTTGAACTGCGTTCACGTGCTTCTATTGTTTGGCTAGCCCACAAACTTGAAAGTTAAAAATAAATAAAAGAAAAAGTAAGGTTGTGCCTTTATTAACTTATTTATTATGGAATTTAAACGATATAATAAAATCAACCCTTATATTGCTAAAATATACGGCATAACGAAAAGACAAACACTGTGCAGTTAATTTGGTTGATTATTACATCAGTCTTCCAAGTTACAATTTTTCTTTTGAAAAACTTTGCTAGAGGACTAATATTCGTGCTTGTTTCTTAATTTATAGACGATCTGTAATTGCTTTGGTTCTCAGTGTTCCTTTTATTTGGCATAAAAGATCTCCTAATTTTGCTTAGAAGCTTCTTTATTGGGCACGTGCCGCAAATCTACGGCTTTACTTCCCTGTCTAAGGAGGCAAATATCCATCATCCTCTCATTGGATTGAACCAATGACGTTGGGTACTAAAGGCAGTTTTTCTTCTAGATCATGGAGGACCACAATAAGTGTCAGCATCAACGTATACCTTTAAAGATTTTTCCAAAATGAAGTATGTTGAAATCAAAAGACAGACTTATGTGGCTACTGAATATTTTAGAACATTTTTTTGATGATATGCAGTACAAAAGCCCAACGAAATGACGAATATGAGCGTCTATTAACACAGACAGACTTCATGTAAATGGAGTTAACATACATTGCATTATAATTTAACTACGAGTAATCGACTGATCATTTGTTTAGTACTTATTACATTTGCTAATTATTTGGACGAAGCCTGGTTCTATTCCACGAAACAGCATGTAGAATTTATGCTGCAGGAAGTAACGTCTTGGGTTTTCCTCAAGGTTCTCCGGTTTGCCACTCCATTCTACCACCTACTCAATAATAAAGTTTCCTCTCATCCATTGCATCAACATTTCTTTATGTTGCTATCAGGTATCCGGTTGATTCCCCATCTGAGATATTCTCTCATATACAAGTCCCTCTGCTCCTTGATAGTGCAGTCATCCACTTAATTAGGTGGGGGCAGGTAGAAGTTCTCCATACGAGGAGGGTAAAATGAAAATGGTATGTTCGCCCATTACAGACTTCTCCATTTTGTGCATCTTGTGCCTTTGAGGTTATTGTTCTTATTTTAAACGTATATGGCTTCGCTGATTATTGCGACACCCTTTTATTAAATTTTACCCACCCTTTATCTAAATTACCATATTCTCACATCACGTGTCGATTGATTGAGAGAGAGAGTTTGTGTGTGTAAAGTGTTTTATTAGTTCATTTGTTCTACTTTTTCTGAAAAACATAATGAAACATTGCATATGGGAGAACTTTAAAATGTCACAAACAGTGTTGTATTATACTTCAAAATAGTATGAGAGCTTAAAAGTTTTAGAAGTGAAGAACTGATTTTGAGTTGTATGTATGAACGCTACTTAGTTACTGTAGTTCTCAGGTTCCCTTCTATGTTTGGCGTGACAGTCATGCTTATTACGCATGAAGTGTAAATAAATGAGACAGGACCACCGGCTTTGCTTCCCTTAGCAAGGAACCCGTGTTAAGAAAAAATATCCATCGCGATCCACTGGGTTTGAACTCATGGCCTTGGGAACCAGATGCTGCCATATTATTCCTATACCATGGAGAACAACATTGGAGGAATAGTGTAACAGCACTAACACACTAGGCTTCTTACACATACAACCCCAGCCTTCGGGTACACCATACTCTGTCCTATGCTGTTTTTTCAGCATATTTATCCCTTTACATCTTATGTACACTGTTCTTCTGGTTTTATCAAAGTCACGACCTTCAGGACTCCAGACAAGCATATAATGTGGTGATGGTTACAGTGAGTAACGATGCAATGGGGAAAACGAGCGTATGACTAGTGTGGGAAAAGGAAAAAGTTGATACACTGTGTTTGCAAAGGTCATGAAGATATAAATTCCCTTTTCATGTCGGAATGGATTCTATTTCCCGCTCCAGCAGTTTCCGGCTTGCTGAATACTAAACTGGCAACGTTACAACCCGGTCTTAACTTTCTTGTTGCCCAAGGGGATTAGCCCTCTGACCTGTTCCTACTTCAGAAGGAACTCTCTTGCCACCTGTTAACTTGAACATCCTTAATACTCAAAATGCTACCTTGATGGCTCGAGTTATTTACGGTTAATAATGTTTATTACTGAGTAAGGCTTCCCAAATATCTTCAAATAAATATGTATAAAAACTACCTGCTATCCACGTTTGCGCTTTGCATCCTATGTGTCAATGTTTACGTTATTTTACCAAAGGATCTAATTTTACAGAGTACGTCCGATTGCCTCCCTCCCCCACGGCGTAAAGTTTGACCTCCTTTAACCACGCTGGTCATATCGAACGATGGCTGAATAAAAGTAATAAAATTATGCTCACATACTCTCGTGATGCCAAGAGTTTAGACTTACCCGAAATTAACTTTTCAAGATAATGGAAAATGCGAGATAAAAGGTTCAATCTGAGCTAATAACCCTAATCGAGGTTCGAACTCGGGACTACTTGAATGTGAGTCAGACATGCTATCCTCACCTGTGAACTTGGGATTAATATATTTTATTAAAACTGACACAAAATGTTCAAATGTGGGGTGTAGAAAGAAGTTGGGTGATGATGGACTTCTTCGAAGTTCCGGAGTTCGAGCTAGTCGCTCCTCGGCTGTTCTTATATCTGCATGGGGTGGTCGGATAATGTTGTTTTAAATAAAATATTATTTATAATTTCCCCAACGAATCTCCAAACTTTGAGATTCATTAAGTATGAAACTTTAACAGAAACCAATTGATATCAATATTCTCTGGTGCAATCGTTTTAACTGTTTACCAATAATCACTTTTCTGTTGCACCAAATAAAATATATGGATACATATATTCTTACACACAAAAATTGCCTTTGAGCGTCTATTTGTCGACTTACTCACACGTCCTTTCACCATAGAAGTCAAATAAGAAGGAATCACCTCCAGTTCAGTTGCTTATATAGTCTTTTTGCCGTTGCCATAACGACAAATCAACATCATTCAACTTTTATACATTTCTTCCTAAATTTTGTATAATAACTTTTTTATACTGTTATTCAATATTCTAAATAATTCTTTTTACTTATTTAAGTTATTAAATAGTTTTAAATAATCATTTAAATCGTCTGAAACCTATACTTTCACATCAAATTTCTCGGATAACAAATGGCATAATCTAAACTGTCTTTTGTAACATTTTCTAATGTTAAACCAAAAATAAAATTATCACGTTTGGAGTCAACGATCGATAAATATTGTTACATATTTTGAAGGTATTCTGCTCACGCTAATCGCAAAGTAATCCACTATTGTCTAATATTTTGGGCAAAACTTATTGGCTCTATCTATCTTTGTTCCAATATGTTACATATTTAATATCTAGATTGCAAATAGGTCACTTTTTCCGACTTTTACATCCTCCAGATTTTTTAGTTTAATTTACTCCAGTAAATCAGATTTCTCAGGTAAATATGAAATTGAGAGATTTCTCTAACTCCAATTCTGATTAGGTAATTCTTTGGTTCTAGGCGTTGCAGTCGATTCCAACAGAATCAGACTTCATGTAAACAATGCGTTTTGTATCTCTCCATATTAGCTGTGAGAAACAAACTGCAGAAGAAGGGCAAAAGAAACCACAAAGTTAAAGGAAGCTGCATATAAACTATAGTAGTTTTACTACACCATTCACTTTTATATGCTAATAAAAGGTTTAGAAATACGTTTCGTTTGCGATCCATATAAACCTGAACCATTTCAATAGACCATAAATTTTAAGCCAATAATAGGACACATGTGCAACTTTGGAAGAATATAGTGCACAATTCGGAGATTACATTACACTATTTACATCTCAGACAGTGTTGGAAGTGTCCTCTACCAGCATCTATATATGTTTGCACTCGCCTCACCATATTCTCTGAAGTTTTACGGAGATTATATCGAATTGAGAGAAGGTTATTTTCAGCACTATGTGGCAACGTGCTATATATCTAATGACACCATAGAACTAGTAACCAGTTTCTTTGATAATCGAATAATCTCAAAAGGTCTGTGGCCCTCCAGATCCCCTGATCTAACCTCACCGGAGTTTTCTTGTAGGGATATCTAAAAATAGTGTGTACAAGAATACGCCATGGACAATTGAAGCACTCAAGGTATCCATTTGAACCGAAATAAGTAACATTGGCGAGGATATTCTCGGTAAAACTTCAGAAAGTATGGTGAGACGAGTGCAAACATGTATAGATGCTGGTTGAAGACACTTCCAAGATTTTCTCTGAGATGTAAATAGAATAGTGTAATCTCCCAATTGAATATTATATTCTCCCAAAGTTGCACGTGTGTCCTATTGTTGGTTCAAAAGTTATGACCTATTGAAATGGTTCAGGGTTATATGGATCGCACTGTGCTTCTTAAAGCTGAAAAATAATCGCACACATTCAACGTATTATTTATGGTGTTAAGTGCAGAGGTTCTACTCCCATTAGTCCTGGACCCATAGGACCAAGGACCCGAGCCTCCTTCTACCCGGGAGCGATGGATACTCCGGGGCTCTTTCTATAGGGCAATACCTGATTTCTTAAAAAGGCCCCCCCCACCGCTGAGCACAACGTCAAGACGGGATGGAAGTGGATACGCCACTTACGCGCGTCAACCCCGCAGGGGAGACTAACGAAAACCTCGGTGGAGCCGCCTGGTGATCTAGCATACTTACTAGCTCTGCAAGCTAGTACCCGGGACCTTTTAGGCAACCCTCTACCCCCTCCGGGCGGCCGTAGCCCGGCCGGAGGTACCCAATTCCCCGTGGGTGTCGGGAACACACTGCCCCCTCGAGTCCAACCCTGTCCGAACAACTCCCCGACGGGAGGGCTCGGCAGTTCGGCTCGAGGTTCCTCTAGTAACGTCAGAGATACCACGGTTGCTGAGAGTCCGCAGCGCCCGCACCACGGCACTGCGGACCCTTTGCAATTTGGTTTCCCACGTAACTGACTTTTTACTAAAAAAATAAAGCAAGTAAAGATACCATTCTGAAATTTTACAAAGTAAAGTCAGTACCTGAAATACAATATGGCAGCGAAGTATTGGTCATAACTGAAAAAGATAAAATAAAACTCCAGGCAAATGAAAAGAAATTTCTAAGAAGCATTGCGGGAGATAGAAAAATCGAGCACAAAGGAAATGAAGATATGCGTGAAGAGCTAGAGATGTTCGACCTGAATGACAGAGTACAAGAATGTAGAAGTAAATGGGTAACTCATCTACAAAACATGGAGAAAGAAAGATTACCTCTCTATTTTATGAAGTATAGATTATTAGGAAAGAGGGGCATATGATGACCAAGAAAACGGTGGAACCAGTAAAATAAGTTTTGTAGACTGCAACAGGCAGTAATGCCTAAAGCCTGAAGGAATGATGATGATGATGATGATGATGATGATGATGATGATGATGATGATGATGATGATGATGATGATGATGATGATGATGATGATGATGATGATGATGATTACTAATGTCATGCTTTTACTTCAAGCCAATTTATAAGAATCGAGTGCATTCTCCTGCATGCTGTAAAATGAAAATGGCCAGTCTTGAAGGAAGAAAAGCTTAGAATTGATATGCCGCTAACTACTTTTAACGGTAGGATTATAACTTATGTTTATCGTTTATTTATATAAACAGAATTACCTGTAAACTCTGAGTCATTTATTTTAGCAGGGCTATGGTTGCATTGGATAACCAAAATCAAAGTTAATTCTTAACTAGTTAATAATTTACAATAAATGAAATTATTATCAATATTAAGAATTTTAAAACTAATATTTGAATTCTTTTTCCTTTAAAGCTCTAAAAGCAATATTACTTTTGCTTTACAATACCAGTGTTTTATTTTAAATTAATAACATGTAATGTTAATAATATTCTATTTTATATTATTTTAACTATTCGAGAACTAGACTTTAATAAATGATATATAGTGCTTATGTCACCAGAATGGTATTGGATGTTAGTTTAAATTCTCAGTGCATGTTGAATTTTACTTTTAATCGTTTTACACTGTTATATGTTGTACACAGAAGTATCAGTTATCTACCATGACAAAAATGGCTGGAAGTATATTAGCAGTTTCTGAGATAAGAGGCAAAATGCTTTTCTTCTCGTCGTCTGGCCCAGGAAAGCTTTGAGAAAACAACTTCGATATCTGATTTTCTTGATGACGGGTAAGATGGGTGCTCTCGCGAAACGTCGATGTTTTCACAAGCTCAAACCCTGAGAGCACCTTGAGCTCAAATTAATATAATTTCAACTTGACATAAATGGTTTAGCAGTTTGGAGATCTAAAACGTTTCATTAACGTTTCATTAGTGTACGTCTCTCTCATGCCAATTAAATTAATAACAAAAATGCCTATTACAATAATAAATGTATAGGTGGCTCATGGTGAACACGGAATAATGCTGTAGACTCCGTCATATAGCCGGTATAATAGTAAATTCTATAGCTTCCATTTTATCTAGGATGTTAATGGAGCCCAGAGTTAACCCGTGAGAGTAGATAAGCAACAGGGGCAGTGTCCTAACCTAACTTATAAAATGAAGTTACTGCAGTTCTGTATAACTGGTAAACGAGATTATCTTTGAAACTGTTAAATTGACACTTGCTAAATGTAATAGAGTTTCCATTGCAGTCCTGAGTAAATAGTCATTTAGCACCATAATCGTGCTAACTAAATTTGTAATATTGTTGGTTATTAATTTGGTGATTCGCTTTTATGGGAAATATTTAGCTATCTTGAAACAGTAACCGTCTAGAATGCCTTTAGACACGCTTATGACTTTTATTATAACCAGTAGTAGTATAAAGGTAACAAACACTTTATTCACAAGCTTGAAATGGTTCTTTGTTTTCGTAACTTCACCAGTCTCAGAGTTAATAAATTGATTTTGACAGCTCTGGGAACATAATCGTAGAACGGACAGTGGCAACTGCTCAGCAACTCATCAAGTTTACGAGTACATTTTTGAGGCGTCAAAGGTTAATTCAGAAAGGTCTTTTTATGTTAGTCCCAATCAAGTAACCTGTGAAATTCAGCCTTTAAAATCCTCAGTTATTTCATATTTTTGTTGTTTTTATCTTAGAACCAACGCTCGGAATTTCCCAGCACTTTATCTCTTTTTGAAGTGTTATCAGCATTCAGTCGGTTCTCGGTGCCATGGAAATGCAACAGTTCCGCTTTTTAAACATTTGACTATCGCCTAGTATACTGTATCCCCTTTTATATAGGAAAATGCGTTATGAAAGTTTACGCTATATTTAGAAATTAAACCAATAAACATTACGAGTGCAAATGATGAGGAGAAATAATAATATATTTTGGTGATGGTACGATTTTAACGTACTCCTCCTCGAACATCCACTATTATACTTCCTGTACCAATACATGAAAATGCTGACCCAAGATTTACTCGCTGACTCAGGTCCACTGGCAATAAATCTTTGGTTTTTCTGAGCAGCTTGGTGTCATTTGTTCTTGACCTTCGCTTATTTTACCCTAATCCACTTTTCTGTTAACCTATACAAGATTTCTCGTATACATCTATGTTTCCTTTCACCCATTCCAGTTAACATGCATAACGCCGCTATTTTTGATAAAAAAAATTGGTTAATAGTATTACAATAAAAGAAATTATTAAAATAATTAGTGATATTAAACCTAGAATTTGAATTATTTATTCTAAAATATTAGACTTTTTGATTGGAAATCATGTGTACTTGATTTGCTCACACTGTCCCATTTCTTATCCCATATTTTTCTCCTGCAATTTGTTAACTGCTTACATTCTACCAGGTAATGAACAGTGCTGTCCTCATCTCCACAAAATTCACATGTCCCTCACTTATTACTTCTCAATCCTTATATATATATTATTCCTACTCTCATACATGCTATGCATTCTCTTCTAGTTTTGTCACATTGATCTATATATTTTTCCCTACCCCATTCTGTCTTTAATTGCTTGTAAAATTTCAAAGATTCCTTTTATTTCTATACTTTGCCATATCCCCTGCCTATCTATATCTTTTGCTCTGGTTCTCACTTTCTTCCAAAAACTGCTATGATTTGACTCCCCTGCTCTCCATAAATCTCCCATATCGATCTTCGATACCTTTCTTTCCAATTCCGACCACCAACTATTTGTGTTCTTAATGATTTTCTGTTGCTTCATGCACAGATTCAATAATTCTCCTTTCTGCCCTTTAATACACCAATACCAGAATTTCCGTATTCTCTCTATTATCATTCCCCTCCTTTTTGTATTACCCAACTCTAGTAATGCCACTTCTTGTGGTGCTGATTTAGGCGGCCCTAGTAGTTCTTTGCAAAGCAATCCATACATCTGGTCTAATTGTCTTTGATATGTCCCATACATCCATTGTGTACATTGTTCTGGATTCGCCGACCACTGCATACAATCTTTCTAACCATCTAATGGCATCTCCAGTTTATGTTTACATATTCTTGCCCCTGTCATTGCCGCCCTGCCATTAGTTATCACGTTTCAGGCTTGTGCGGCCCACCCTGCACTGCTACACATCCTTACACATAATTAGTAATACTCCTTTACCACTTCTACCTTTTGATCTCCTATAAACCACTCCTCTCCTTTCCTCAGTATCGATCCTCCTTTAAATGCCATTTTTCCGCTGTTTATTCTTAATTCCAAGTCAAAACAAAAAAGTGACACATATGTTTGAATTTTTTACAGGTGTATCATTTTTGCGATTGAAACTATAGCTTCATATTCGATGTAAAATCTGATTTGAGTAATTTGGAGCAATGTTTAAATAATGACACAATTATAGTATTAATATAATAATAGTAGCAATATAACACACTCGGCGATGTCTTGTTAAACGTAATGAGTTATTTATATTTAACAATTGTATGAGGGATTATAGAACGTTTCCTAAGACAAGTTAAACATCTAAAACATGTGTAACATATAATAAGCCATGGCGCAACAGCCCTTAGATGAGATGATATATATAAAAGGGCGCTCAACTACGGCGGACATCTGCGCCCCTTAAAAAACTAGTCATGGCAAGAGCCAGATATAAAACTTTCTAAAAACTATACAAGTGTAACAAAACCTATTAAAAATACGCGTACATAAACAAAATCAATCAAACCCTACTAAAAATTTCGTTCACTATATCCTAAACTCTAAACTAGAAAGGAATCTACAAAGAATCTAATCATCTCCACGCACGGCCTACACGTGGGTGGGCCTGTTGACCGCCTCCCTCAGCCACGATGAGGAGCCCACACGAGGGAGACTGTTGGCTCGGGACCCCGGGTGCACCAAACCCGTACCTACCGAAGTAGGCTCCTGGGGGGACAGCCCTTAGATTGTCAAGGCCTGCCAACCCGACTGCCGGCCTCACGCCCACTTACGCACGGCAGAGGTGGGCGATCATCCAACCGATACGGGGAGCAGATGTGGTCAGCATCTCGGTATCCCCCAGCCGGAATGTTGGTTTCCGTGACCAGGGCCACTTACCTAGAGTAAGCTCCTCACTTTCCTCACGATGCTGAGTGGGCACCGGTCCTATACCCGGGACTTAAAATCCGCACCCCATAAGTGGGATCGAACCCGGGCTGCTCTCCATGTCAGGAACCAAGGCATGCTGCCTTAGCCCGCTACGTCACGGCGCAGGACCTAAAACATGCATAGTTAAGTAATATTAATGGTACACACCAATATATAAAACAAAATTAATAAATACAAGGAAATCTAGCAGAATTGTTAACTAGTTCTGATGAATTAGTTTTAATAATTGATATTTATAAAATAAAAGTAAGTATTTGCAATAATCAGTAAAATATCTGTAAAATGATTAATACCTACAGTAATGCGTGGAAACGTACTGCATTGTTAATCACAAAGTCCGACGCATTACAGTAATGCTGCAGACAAAAGTACTGTAGAATATTTTTAATGATAACACTGCTGGAATTTAAAGTGTTAAATAAAAAAAAACGAAAAGAGAACGAATCCAATATGCAGTATTCTCTTACTATAATATTCTTACGAAAGCTTGTCTTTCTATTTCTTGATAATGGAGTTAAGTCTTCATTACATAATTATACATTGCGGTTTAGGTATTAGCAGAATCAGTTAACTAAAACGGAAATCAAGCATTTTTTTTAAATTTTATTTTATTTGCACCTTGAAGGGAATAAAAAGTGGCAAAAACAACAGAATTTGTGGGTAAAATAATTAAAAATAATATCTGGAGAACGGCTAATCTGATAAAACGTTTTGTTTCACATAAAGTGTTCCCTTTCTTGAGGTTTACCTTTTTCATTAGTAAAGGTTCCTGTATTACACAAAAGTAATATTCAGAATAAAGAGAACGTACTGGCTGTGCTAAAAATGCAAGACGTAGGCTTTATATATCATATATCTTATTCACATGGTATTTTAGAGCAATTTTGAGAAAATAAAAATTGAAAAACGTGTAATGTGAGTCAAGATATGGCTGAATTAAAATACCAGTGTGTTCAACTGAATTCTCGATTTTGAGTTATGCTATTCGCAGACATAAACATACATACATACATACATACATACATACATACATACATACATACATACATACATACATACATACATACATACATACATACATACATACATACATACATACATACATACATACATACATACATACATACATACATACATACATACATACATACATACATACATACATACATACATACATACATACATACATACATACATACATACATACATACATACATACATACATACATACATACATACATACATACATACATACATACATACATACATACACACACACACACACACACACACACACACACACACACACACACATACATACATACATACCTTTTTCTAAACATTTATACTTTTTTGGATTTAAGTGAAGTCAGAAGTGCATCTTCAGGAATTATGGGCAAAAGGTTTTGGTAAGAATGCAATACAGTAGTATCCCGCAAATCCAAGGCACTGTTAAATCCGGGCCATTTGAAGATCGATTTTTCCTTGTTTTCATAGTGATTGATTTTCTTTTTTTTTTATTAATAAACATTGCGTTTTTATTTTGCAATAGTAGTAGCGGTTTTTAAGTTAAATAACTCTTTTACTTTACTCCTAATTGTTAGTGTCTTTCCCTATCTGTGGGGATGCTTGGAGAGAGAAAGACGTTCTCACAGACCTTAAAATAGTAAAGCGCAAAGTTGTGAACTTAAAACACCCTGATAGTGGCTGGTGCCTACTTAGTTGTGCTCTGTTTCTCTAACAAAAACTCCTCGTTTGGAACTTATTATTTTGTGGTTATTGTGCAGAGATATTAAAGAAACCTTTTATTATATTTTCAATTTATAAAACAAAATGTATTTGTTTATATTGACTCATAACTCTGAACCATTATAGCAAAGGGTTTTGTGACGCTATGCGCACGCGCTGTAGTTTATTTGCGGATAAGTTTCACGTATCCTTGCCATATAGTACAAGTGTTCAGAAAATCTTACTTAGTGTCATCGCTGAGGTTTTACGTCACTGTAAAGCGAAATATTTGAAAGTATATTATAAATTATTTTGAAATTTTAATATTTTAATAGTTTTTGTAATAAATAACAATATTAATGTGTGGGTTTGCAATAACTGAACGTTATTGTTAGTCTTTCAGAGCTGTTTCAGTTTGTCCTTTATGATGTTTTTTATGGTGTTTGTATACAGAAAATAGGAGCAAACTAAAATTGGGAAATTGTATATCCAGGCAATTCTATACCACCAAGGAACAGTTACAAGAATTAATAGTGCTTATACACAGACACCTTTCACACCAATACTGCTTTCACTAATTGCTTTTTACTAAATCTTAGGTTATAAAAACAAGGTATTGAAGGGGCTCTATACGTAATGAGAAAATGAATTATAGAATGCAAAATGAGGGAATTTAAAATTAACATTCAAGAAACTTTTATCGAAAATAGATACGGATAGAAAGTAGGCTATATAAGAATTGTTAATTGGGCTCAATACTAGCTAGAACTAGCAGGACAGAAATTGTCATCTGAATGGAGAAAAACGAGTGAAATGTTAAACGGGATATTATACAGCCGAAACAGTTGAAGTAAACTGGAAAGGTAATTTATAATTCAGCTGTACAAAATTATTGCTTTATGGAGCAGAGACCTGGGAGGTGAATAGGCAAAAAAAAAAAAAAAAAAAAAAAAAAAAAAAAAAAAAAAAAAAATTACAAAAATAAATATTGACGGACGGATTATCGAATCCTAAGAAAGACTACAGGCACAAAAATGTTGAAAATAAGGAGTGTAAATTAAAAATCTCTTGGAACTGGAGGAAGAGACAATATTAAATGACATGTTCATGTGAAAAGAATGGAAAGGGGTATAGTATTAAGAAATATGGTAGAATGGGTACCTGAAGGAAGTAGAGAACAGGGAAGGTCGATAAAAGAATTGAGAGATGCAATATGATGAAGGATGCCGTTTAAAGGACAGCTGAAGAGACAGGAGATGAGAAATTATTGGGGGATAATTATAAATATGTACTGTATGAAGAAAAAAAAGTCCTAAACAAAAAATGATCTGTACAATCCTAGTAACTTTAACCCCCTTATCTTGAATTAACGAGACATTACTCTACTTTCAGTACTTCTATAGGCAACTAGTAGGGACTTTATAGCTGCTGCGGTCAAGTTGCATTTTGATTGAACTAAATACATGTTCTTGAATGTTAAATTCTCATATACCATTAAGAAAGCTTCATTAAATGAGATATTCGGTTGTCTAAAGTGATAACGCCAGATGTGAGAGGAAAATTAAAAGAACGAATGATTCGGGTAAGAAGTCCGGTGTGAACTTATCTTTTATTTTTCTGCTTACTTGGGTCCGTCATTAATTTTGTTAGCGGCTCTTTCTTTCCTCAGCAGGAGCGTATAGTGCTGACCACACAGGCTTCTCTAATGCCGTAAGGTCGCGCATCTGGGATGCCTTACATCCCAGTCCCCTGGGACTTTGGTCGGAGAGGAGGGGGGCATCCTTTACCTTCACTCTTCCTTACTGTCTTAAAAGAAAATTCGCTTCTTCACAAAGAACCAGAGAGAAGAGACGAATTTCCACTGTTTCCTTTTCTGCAAAGCAAATCATCTTCGTTGCCATTTTCATCACGCTCTTCCTTCTCCGCCTTCAAGGTTTGGCTAATTAAAATGAGCTACAGGGTTTCTATTTTAAAACTTTGAGAACCTGAATCAATGTTATTTTTCTTGGCCAACAGACGTGATTTCTGCAGTCATTTGGTTCTGATGGTGGTTTCGCAAATGCTGATAGTGGACTAATATCGATCTTAGCATTACCATCTTGAAAATATAATTTAGAAGTATCAGTTCCTGGTCGGTTCATTTGAAACTTTAATTATATAAGAAGGATTTGATATGTTATATACAAATATAATTTCATACCTATCTGTTTTGAAAGTATTTCAAGGGATATTAATTTACCATTATTTTCATTATTATACAAATCTGCTGCAGGCAATGCAACTACACTTAGAATGTATTTTTTAAATTAAACTCGTTGTGCTATATTAATAACTAATGGAGATATTTGTAAGAAAATATAAGTTAAATAATTTTTCTTCTAAAACTATGCGGAATCTGAATATTTCCCGTATTGTGTAATAATGTTATACCTAAGCATGTTAGTAAAAATACATCACCTCAATCCTGTATTCTTCATTAAAAATAGATACACAGAATACACCAGATGAAACAATTTAAAACTGTCAATGTACCAAAGAGAGACTTTAAAAATTAAAACGCTAAAATAACAGTTTATGACCTTAAGCTCTTATGGAAACATTTAGTATGTAAACAGCCCCTTCACATGTTATATTTTTCTCCATATTAGAAGACTCCTGAGTACGCTGCTAAATAGTTACCTTTAATGTAGCGCTTTTCATTATTAAACTTTGATAGTATTCTAGCCATTAGGTTTGTATTGAAATCATAATTTCATCCTCTAAATGCGAGTTTAGTTATGATTAAAACAGAAGGTATGTGGTCCTTAATAACATTAAAATCCATACATATGTGTTGTGAGTTGTTATCCTATCTTCACAGATTGATTTCTTTAAGGCGATAAAGACAAGAGGAACGAATGAATACTGCTTTTTCCTACTCCTTTGTACACTTTTATCCTCATGAGGTAATTTCAAAGTCGAATAAATAACTTTGGCTATCCATGACTAATTCAGAAACAGCCTTACGCAGTAGTGAAATAAAATCTAATAGTTTTGTCCACTTTACGATATTCACAATATGTTTTGCTTAGGATTTATTTAATATGAAATAAAATATTCTTAGTTACACAAAATGGAAAGAGCACCAAATACTCATTCGTAGTTATTAAGTTCTTGAGGGATAATATGCGACATTCTGAAAACAGAAAATACTACGAAAATAAGTTAAAAGGGTGGGTCAGAAAGTAATGCTTCCTAATTTTTTTTCTCTTTTAATTGCCAAGAAAATTGAATCCCATTTACATAGCTTGAGAACTACAACATTGACGATTAATTTGTCACTATCCAATATAATCTCCGTCCTTATCCACAGTTTTGGTCCACCTTTTAACTAGGGAATATATTCCAGTGTGGTAAAACACACGGTCTTGCTTCCTAAGCCATTGACGCACGGACGTTTTCACAGCCTCCTCATCTTCAAAATGAATCCCACGATGAGCTCCTTTAGTGGCCCAAACAGATGGAAGTCTGATGGTGCCAGGTCAGGGCTGTATGGGGGGTGAGGTAAGACTTGCCATACCAATTTTTCAATTTTGGAAGTGGTGTAACGGCTGGTGTGTGGTCTTGCATTGTCATGCAAAAGAAAAAACAACCGCCATGGGTTTTGTTGGCGAAATCGGCGAAGACGTGCTTTCAGCTTTTTGACGTATTGGACGTTCTGACCTATTGGAAAAAATTTATTGTGCATCCCTGCTCCAAAATATCAATCATAAGCACACCCTCTGCATCCCTAAACACTGTCGCCATAGCTTCCCCTGCCGACCGCTGAGTTTTGAAATTTCTTTTCTTCGTTGACGTTGTGTGATTCCATTCCATTGACTGTATCCTTGATTCAGGTTCAAAAAAATGAACCCACGTTTCGTCTCCAGTAACAATTCTTTACAGAAACTCCTCTCCCTCCAAATTGAAGCGCTGCAAATGTTCGGAGGCTATTGTTTTCTTTGTTTCTTTGTTTTGGGCGGTTAAAATTCTTGGTACCCAACGTGAACAAACTTTTGAGTAACCCAGTTGTTGAATAATCGTCATCACATTGCGTTTACCGAGGGAGGTAATGCGACACATTTCATCTGTTGTTACCCGGCGATCACCAATAATGATGTCATCGACTCACTGAATGGTGCATGGAGTCACTGCAGTCACCGGCCTGCCGCTTTGCTTTTCATCTGTCAATGGAGTTTGCCCTTCAGCTTCGTTACAGCGACGAACCCAACGTCCAACAGTGCTGACATCAACCGTTGCATCACCATACACATTTTTTAGCCTTTCGGCAATGCGAATAGGCGTTTAACCTTCCGCAGTAAAAAATTCAATCACAGAACGCTGTCTCATACGAATGTCGATGTCAGCCATTTTGCAAGAGGATGCAGTGCTGCCATCAGTTGACTTAGGAAGTTACTACTGAAGGGGATTGGAGAAGAAGGTTTAAGGAATTGCGCCAAATTCAAAGTTTTCACATAACTTACTTTTTTAAGGAAAAAAAAAACAAATAGGAGGCATTGCTTTTTGACCCACTCTCGTAATTGTCTAAAATAGGGAATAAAACGCTGTATTCCCACTAATACCGATATGTCGTGTAACTCAGAAATGTGATCAGCACCTTCTAAATGAAGCAACATGAAGGTTTTCCAAACTATTTACCTCTCTAGAACCTTCGCATTTTGTTATTTTTATTTTTCAAACATGTATTTTAGGATTTTGAATAAAATAGTATATGTGTAATACGTTTGAATAGCAACTGAAGCTTATATCTAAAGTCTGGGTATACCTTGGGACGTCCTCTCCATTTGGAATACTTTTGGAAGACGTGCAAAAAGATAGAAGAATTATTCCTAGTTAGGCCACTGCTATTTTTTTTCTATTTAAAGTTCATAATACTTGCAAAATGTGCATACATTGTGTATAAAATGACATAATTACATTCATCTTTATACACACCATGTTCTTGGGCATAATGTTGATCTTGTAGAAGTGTATAAATATGTAGTGTTAATAGGTGAATATAACATTTTTGTTTTCAATTTTACTTTTAAACGTGTTACAATACAATGGATGACATTTGGATTCAGTGCCTCGAAATTATGGGGAAATGACATTCAGAACTAAAACTATAAAAAGTTAAATTGCAGAGCAGTGTAATAATACACACCTTTTTATACTCATGTATTATATTGAAAATATGAAGCAAAATTATGCTAAAATATAATTTAATTATATTCAAAATATAAATATTCCATTAAACTCACGTGCCGTGTTAAATAAGTTAAAGTGACAATGTTTTTTCATATAAAGGGTATTGGAGTATTAGGTTGAATATTTTCGTTGCAACCACTTGCAGGACACCGACATTAAACATAAAGTTTCATGTTTATCGCAAACGCACACAAACACGCGCGCACGCAATTTTTTCTGAAAATATCTTAAAGATTCAATGATATCAAACGTATATTTCGGTGAAATTTCGACACCTAAATTTTGGGCGGAAAGTTCTTGTACTTCCACTTACTGAAGGTAGAGAAAACAACTCTTAATTGGTTTAAATGAGATACAACATAAGCCTCTCAATATGTCTGTAGATATAAAAGGCGTTGTGCACGAGAATCGATTTAAGAGCGAAGATAAACATTTTTGACAACCTCGTGGAAACTTTGTTATCCTCAAACAGCCGCAGTACGAATATCTAAGCAGGAGCCCATTTTATCACTCTCGTAGAGAAGAAATATTTACTTAGACTTATTTATTAACTTTCCAAAGTTAACTTGCAATTTAGTCGTTTTGCGTATATCCCATTAACTTCAGTTTTTTCTTCGAAAATGTGTTTAACATGCTTCTTTATTGTACTTATTATGGATCTATATTTTACGTAAGTATCTCGTAAATCTTATCATATTTGGAAATGAGATTAGTTGAATTCAGTTTTGTTCATATAAATCAGTTATTTATAAGATTGTCTCACTGTACTTCTGTCTACTATATAGAACTAGTATCGTTGTCATCATGATACGAGCATATCTATTCATTAGCATTTAGTAGATCAATCCAAAGGAAATTATTGATTAAAACGCCCAAACACCACCACCACAGAATGGAAACATTAGCTAATTTTATCTGGAACCCTCTGTTGGTTAATAAGTGATGTTGATTTACAAAATTCTAATAGTGTTTACTTTATATTCTCATGTTATATTACTCTGTGATTCTTTGTTTTATGATTTTACTGCTATTAAGTGTAGAAGACTGCTGACTTATTGACAAATGACACCCATAACTACCTATATAGGTGCTATTAAAGTGTTATGCGTTTAGGAAAACATAGGAATGAAGATAGGTGGTGCATAGTTTTTATATATAATATTATATAGGTATACCTTTCGTGTCGAATCTTTCTATTTCGTACACATTTAGCAAATAACTCTCACATAATTTTTAAACCTAATATGGCTGTACTAATACCCTTATAGTATATCCGAGTCCCTGGATTAACCTTAACGTTTCCTAGCTCACAAGTAAAATTAAGATGTTTGGCCTGGGGTTACTGAAAAACGGATAGTTGTATGTAAACTCTCCCATTGGTTGCTTTGTATGCTTAAATCATTCCACTTTTATTATTAATCATTGGTGCAAGATCTGAGAATGGTTGTACTGGTAGTTCAATATATATTTCTGAACTAAAGAGGACTCCATTTTGTACTGAGAAATAAATCTCCTAACAATGAACAACAATATACGTGGGGGCGTTTTCTCAGTACGTTTAACTCGACTGCATGTCAAACTAGCTTTAAAATTGATAAGGACGATTAAAACACGTCCCAAACGTATATTTTAATCAAACTCGTCTTCCTTTAGTTATACTACAGTATAGTAAAGTAGGTTGCAAATAAAAATTATTAGGCTGAGTAAAAGCTTAGGAAAATCTTTGCTTGGTTGACTAAATATCCATTGAAAATAATTTTATATTTCTCTGACGTTTCATTTATCGGTTAAGTACACTTGGATGCAAGAAAGTGTTCAGTAACTGTATAATACAATGGTGTTAATTTTAATTTTCTTTCTTCGTAATAACATTTATCTATAACTGCCTCCACCCATTCAACCACTTTTGTAAACGCTTAAAATAGATTTTAAGAACAAAGTGAACCAGTAAGTCCCCACAATGATGACGGTCAAAAGCAGCTTGTATTAATGTACTTTTACTGTCAAAGAAAGGATTAGCACATTGTAATCTGACTAGAAAATGAAGATGGATGAGAAATGAGGTACCATTCGCATTCCATTGGAGATAATCACAATGTTTATATAAAATCACGAATTTTATGTGTGAAATTATTAGGAATGCGCTGGAGGAGAGTGGATTCCGCAGCATATTATTACAAGAAATAAAACCCTTGGTGAAGTATTAAAAAGAAACATATTTTTTCCATGTATTTTTCAATCTGAATAGACCCATTTTTACAATGGTAAGAGGGATGATGAAATGGCTCTGGTAAACAAAAAGCACAGTTGGATATTAAAGCGTAATAAACACACTTTCGGAATAGTGGGGCGTTTTAAATGTATGTTGACAATTTAAACCACTATATTCTTTTAATTTACGTCCTCCAGTGTGAAGTCATATCGGGCGAGGAATGGAATGGGTGAAATGATCGTCAAATGAGCCCAGGTTCATTAATCTTTCAGAATAAGGAAAAACTCTGAAAAACCTTATCCAGATAAGTCATCCTGAAGAGATTCCAACTGGGACCTCTTAAATATGAGACAAATACACTACCGTCTAGACTATGGAGGCGGGAATTAAAACCATTGAAAATAGTATATTATTTGGTATGGGGGATAATCATAAGCGTTAGTGTTGGGTGAACAATTGTTTTGTTTTCATTTGTTTCTTTTTTATTCCATAATGAATTTGCTGGTACGAACTGCTAGAACAATTTGTGAGTTCATATGTAGTTATGGACTTAACTCATGTAATTTCAGACTCTAGTCAGAAGCAATAATGATTTAAAAGTTATTGTGTGGTAAAACATAACTTAACAATTCATTACTGATCCATATTTCTTCGTAGAGAATAAATGGAATATAACAGTTTAAGCACACGAGGAGCGGTACTGCAGAATGTTAACAGTACTTCATGTTTACAGTGAGGAATTAGAGAATGAAAAACGATTATCTTCGTGCAAGATGACGCTACATTTCACGACTACACCTCTGCAAAACATTAATTACGCAATAGATGGCGATTGTGTTATCAGTAGGCTCTGCCAAAAATGCGGCCTCCGTGGTCGTTAGATCGCAGTCTGCCAGACTTTAGGTTGCATGATACATTAAGGATGCAGTTTTCCTGACACATCCAACTCCACTACAGCTGAAAGATACCACCTCTCAAGAAATTGCCAATAATCCAAAAAGAAATTATCTCCAATATTTGTTGTCAGAATGCTATAAAGTGAAAAGAATGGCGGCTTCTTGTAAATCTTACTGTTTGTTCAACACAGAAAACTGGTTTTTTCCCCTGGAAGTTTTACTAGCCCCATTGTGTTACTGTCATGCTCTCGACTTTTTCCTATCTCAAATAGTATAAAATTTTATTGCTTTAAGGTATTACAGTATATAAAGTGTTTCAAGGAATCAAAACTGTGAATAATTAGTGGGAAAACAACCGGAAAATGTACATCTAAGTTAGATTTTAGTGTACAAATTGTGAGTGAATAAATTTCTGTATTACCTTAAGTGGAACATAGGGTCTCCGAACCGCGCAACCTCGAGGCCCGTAGGCAACGGGTTGAGAATCATAGGTTTCCTGATCAAAGAGATTCCCGGATGAGTGATCAGCCTAACGCCGGAACTGAAAGTACGAGAGAGAATGAGGTGAAATGCAGGATGACGGTAGTGCAATCAGTGGAATGCTAGCGGGGGAAATCGAAGCACCCGGAGAAAACTCACCCCAGCGCCATGATGTCTACAACAAATAATGCAAAAATTTTAGTGTGTTAAAATTATTACATTTGGAAAATACCTGACAATAGTGTTGAGAATCAGCCTACCTCTACGTTCACTTTGATAAATTGACTCACCTCTGACATAAAATTCAGACACAAATATTCTTGAAATTTGACAGATCTACATGGCACTATCCATTAGTACTGACAACACACAGAGAATTAATGGTCTTATTCAAGTGAAGGTAGTTTACACACACATTACTAGATGACTCGCCCAACCGTAATAGTTACAGAGCAGTGCAGTCATGCATTTCTGTGCAATTTCATAGATTTCGTTGACGTTGAGTTTGAAAACGCCAACTACGGGAAATACGAGCAAACACTGTTAATGCAAATACCATACTATTTACAGATATTAAAGCTGTACTAGGACTGAGGGTACTCTAGGATGAAATGAAATGCCCGTTTTACTTTCTCCATAATTTGCAGACGATACGAAGTTTAAAATTAAAATTTCACGGAAAATATATTTTTGAGGTATATCTATCGTATTGAATTCACTCATTGCCTGTATGAATGAGGGAAAGAAAGTCAAATGGAGAGAAACGAAAAAAAAAAGGATGTACAATGAATATCAAAGTAATACTTAACTTCATCTTACACGGACGGAAAGTACATAATACACTCAAGATACAGTTTAGTTTAAAATCCTCTATTAATTTTTATTCAAACGCTGTAGCTTTATATCTACACCACTGTGAAATGTATATTTAATCTTCTGAAAATAGTCTTAAGTTCCCTTCATTCCGGAAAACGTTCTATAACTAGTAAATTTGAAGACAATACATAAATGACGTGGTTATTTAAAGTACGTGATTTATTTAAATTAATATGTCCGTTACTTAACTATTTCTGAGATTTTTGTATTTCGGTGTTTGATGCTTCAATTTAGAACTATTCCCTGCAATTCAGGATTTAGATCCTGAGCAAGCAGACCACATTTAAGTTGGCCGAGCGCTTAGACCGCTTGACTCTCACCAAGGCGGTCCGGGTTTAATCTCAGGTAACAGAATGTGGGATTTGTGATGGATGCAGGGATGCTTTTTTCCGGGATCTCCAATTTCCCCTGCCACCATTACACCTATTGGTGCATTATCACAATTCCTTTCATTTATATCGCCTTTGTTGTGCCATCTACCTCCTCACTCTCAGATAGGTCGCGCAATGGTTCTGGAACACTTGGCATTCACCCATAGAACAGTCAGCGAGCCCAAGTGTAACTTTTTTCTCTTCTATCTCCTTGCAGCCGTTGTACTAACAAACTTATCACTCCTACTAAACGATATAATATGCCGTGTGGATCGTCTACCATATGCCCGCCTTGGTATCGTGGACGGTAGCGTGTCTGCCTCACGTTCAAGAGATCCCGAGTTGGAATCTTGGTCAGGGTGAGTTACCTGGATAAGGTTTTTTCCAAGGTTTTCGCTTATCCTGAGAGACGAATGTAGGGTAACTCTAAGCTCTATGTACCCTGGACTCATCTGAGCATCATTTCATCCATTCCATTCATCGTCCGATATGATTTAACATTGGAGAACGTAAATTAAACAAAAAAAAAAAAAAAAAAAAAAAAATCGTCCGCCTCCCCCCGCCCGAGTACATTTACTGAAAATTATTGTGACAGTTATGGGCATATTAAGCGTTCATAAATAAATGAATACTGAAAGTTAGGTTAAATGGGTATGTATGATGGGAATTCCAAATTTTCCCCTTAGCTCGGTGCTAGCATTATACAATTATAATGCTTCTTACCATTATACACAAGAAGATAGGTCTCTAAAGTCAAGTTCTTTAAGAAAATAATCGTATATTATTTCTTGGTTACAAACTCACAATATCCCGTTTGGTGAAAATAGCACCAAAACAAAATTGTATGATTTTATTCTAGCCAATAAGCCGATTCAGAAGAACTTTTAATAGACAAAATATTGTCAGAATAAAAATGTGCAAATTTAAGGATCTTTCCGTAACACCCGTATCTGAATCCTATGGAATTAGTAGGGACAGATGCCTAACAATGGACTGCTTGCAGAAATGTAACCTCTAAAATGAAAGGCGAAATGTTGTGCCGTCATTTCATTTAAATATTTCAGTGTTCCAGAACCGCTGCGTGGCCTTTACCGGGCATGTGGCTAATCACGCATCCTAGATACTCTACCTGATGCAAAGTCTATGTTCCTCAACGGGCATGTCCCTAAGTGCCCACATAAGGGTCCTGGAGTCTTGCATACGAGGAGGATAAACAGAAGAACAAGAAGAAAAATATATTTTAATGCGAGCGCTAATTCGTCCTCTTTCGACAAGAGACCGATGTAACCTTTCTTCTCGCTGTGATTAAAACTAATAGCTATCTTGTACTTTGCTTTGAATAATTGCAGCAGTATTTTACACACATTCTTACTTCATGCGACACCAAATCATTGCTTTGCAAAAGAAATGAAACTGATGGTGCCTGAAATAAAGTGAAATGAAATGGAATGAAACTAAGTATCATTTCCTGGTTTTGGATTTTAGTTCTTACGCGGCTCTGAGGATTGATCTTCCGGGATGTTCAATCTTACACCTTAAGGACTTGGGCTAATGTGTGGTACACTTCTTTTTTTGTAACTTGGATACAGTCTGATAATTCTTTCTAACAACTTACAGCTAGTATATTTGTGATCCATATATATCTACCTGTAACGTAGCTGTTTATAACGATTCTGCGAAATTGCAGTATAAATGTAATTTAACATCCACAGGTGACTCAAAGCCTTAGACATTAATCACACGCTGTTCTACACAGCACAATAAAACAAAGAGAAGCAAATGAGCGTACAGGTGTTCTTAGTGTTGTTAGCAATATACTTGCGTCATTTCATAAAAAAAAAAGACATACAAATGCTGTCCAATTGGACCGAGTTCTGGCTATCGGCAGGTTTTAGTTTCAAAACAAGTACAATAAATAATAGGGAATATCCCGCACACTATAAATATAACGAACCTACCTTCACATTCCCGATATTTACACTATGTGTTAGCTCTGAAAGTAGACATTTTGAGATCCGGTTCATTTGGCAAAACAGCGTAAGAAGTTTTCAAATGATGGAAACGTTATTTTCCCGTAATGCCTATTACATGTTGCGCTGGTTGATACGTTATGACAGGAACGAACAGCCGAATCTAAACCTGGATGTTAGCATCAAAGCCATCACGTATCATTAAAACGGCTGTAAAAACAAAAAGCGAACTCGGAGAAATGGTACAGAAAGAACGCAGCTGGCAGTGATGTGTCTAAGAGCGAATATATTTATGACCTCTACAATAAAACCAAATGCGGTTAAAGGCTTTTATGTGTTTCATTTGACATTTTCGTAGCTGTCGACAGTCGCGTGTTACGAGCGTGGTTCACGCAAGCAGGGGCTGTGCTTTCGTTTTCCCATTAGCAGTCAAACGTAAAACGTTTTAAAATGCTAAAATCTGGTGTGCAGATGTTTAATGGTTATGACGAGAGTTCAGGGCGATAGAGGATACTGTTGTATTGCGCAGGACCAGGAACGTGGACATAGCTGTAGTGTTAATAAAACTTGATGCTTTTATATCTCAAGAATGATTGAGGCGAATGTGCCAAGGCATCTCTTACGCTAATATAGAATTGGATGAGGTATACAAGAAGGTACTTAAATGAAAGTAAACGTGACACTGTTTTATTCAATAGTATGATATATAGAAACAAACCTTCTGGTGTTACAAGTTGAGTAGACACGTATATTGCACTTGTTTCTCTGTGTAAAAGTCTGGGTACGTATTTTCCCGCGGAGTTATCTTCCACAGAAATGAGCCCCCGTAATTGGGTAGAGTATCCCAAATAGACCACAACGTCCTTTTGCCTTCTACCGTGACTCCTGCCATGGAGAGATTAAGGGACAAACCAGAAGGCAAAAATATTCGAGTGATGACGTGTCTTTTTACTTTCTATTACGTATTTATATTTAGGGCGACCTATGGCGTTCCATCAAAAAATTCAATACCCAGATTTCAATGGAAATACACGTTTGGAGGTCCACTGAATCCAGAAAAGCATTGTAGATAAATATTGCACGCGCGAGTGTGGCAGAGAGAGAGAGAGAGAGAGAGAGAGAGAGAGAGAGAGAGAGAGAGAGAGAGAGAGAGAGAGAGAGAGAGAGAGAGAGAGAGAGAGAGAGAGAGAGAGAGAGAGAGAACGACCAACTGATGGCTATGTGGCAGCTTTGAGATTCCGTTCTCTTTACATGCATAAACGAATAAGCACTTTCTGTTTGAGGAAAGGATAAATACTTTAAAATGCGAATCAGTAACAATGGATATCTTAAAAACCGGTTAACTTCACAATAAGTATAATAAAATGAGTGCTTTAACTAAAGCCACTTTCTTTCCTATCCCGCCTCTGTAGCTTAGGAGGTAGCGTGTCTGCCTCACGTAAAAGAGGTTACGAGCTCGAATCTAGGTCAGAGTGAGTAACTTGGATAAAAATTTCTGGGGTTTTCCGTAATTCTGAAAGATGGATGTCAGGTAGGATTAGGATTAGGACTTCATTACTGAAGGGATTCGGTACGTAGACCACCATGCTGGGCCCATTGTTCCCATGCCTCCAAGTGGGGCACCCTCGGGAGAAAGGATGAAGTGAAGGAGACAAAAGGCGGCCAACCCAAGAACCACGACAGTACAGAGGGCAAGAGTCCCTACAGTTTTCTTGGATAGAGACTTCCCCACGACAGGCCAGGGTAATGGACATGCTCCCCAACTGTCGAACGACAAGGAGTCCCAAAGGTTCCAGGCAGGGATCTGAGCCCCAAAGGTCCTTGACTGGCGGTCCCGAAATGGTACCAGCAGAGTCGCGGAGACCGATGACCGACATACCGGAGGAGGAAGTAGTTTTCCTCAGAACATATCATCCTCGCATGCACCGCCGAGACACCCGCTGACACTTCTACTCTGAAAGAGACCACCAGGTGAGAGATGATGCGAAATGATAATGGAGATGAAATGGGGAGGCAGTAAATTTAGGAAATGTAATTAACCTACTCAGCATTCGCCTAGCAACCCCGGAAAACCCCCGAAAAACCCATGGGTCAGGTAGTTCGCTCATGGGAATCGAATCCAGGCCTCCCATCTTATTTTTGAGTTAATACTTTCAGAGACAAATGGACGAATATGCATGCGACGAACACACACCTCAAGTGTTTTTCTTTTTCAAGCGCTGTTTTAATTCCTTATTTAACTGATTCCAAAACGGGTATATAGGTGAAGTCTTTTATTTTTTAGATGAAATCAATACGTTCTGTACTTGCTGTAAGTACGTAGCAGAAAAAGTGAAAACGGCAATTTCTGCAATTCAGTTCCCACATTTATTTCCCTAAAAACGAAGTAAACATCTGAACATAGCATAGAAAATAACGAATGTTTAAACAGAGAATCAGAGTTTAGATGCATTTCTGTTGACATACCACCTTGAATTGCAGTGAACAAATTCTCATATAGATCGAAACGAAGGGAGTCCAGAGCAATTTAACGCCGGAGTTGCTGCGGCTCGAACCAAACATATGCAACGTGTCATAAAATGTTGTTTAAATAATAACGTAGTGCAATTTTCCATTAGCAAGTTTTACGTAAATAGGAATTTATGAACCATGTGAATTAAATTTAATGATCAATTAGCAAATGCTGTGCGTCAGCAGTTGAAACAAATAATTCTTGTATTGCAGATGCAAAGTTTTTCAATTTTCGCAGTTTGTTAACAAATAATATTGAAAATATAGATATAGAGAGGAGCAATGTGCATACACAAAATTAAGCATTTTGAAGTCTGGGATATAAGGTGGGATATGCAACTAATGACAAGAGCGTTTCTTAATCATATGTATTTATAATTTGATTTTATGAAAAATCTTCATTTTTCAGTCAAACTGAAATGTTATTCGTATGAAATATGTGTAGTTATGTACTGTCTCAACTAATAAATTAGTGGTACATAATGAGAAAGTTCTACTTCCACGTATTGCACTGTGCTTTCCATACATACCATCACGGTAACGGGCATTTAAGTTTCGGTGCAAATAGGTAACAGACGGCGGATAGTGTTTCAGGGTAATAAAGAGCTTGCATAAGCAGTTAACGATAGTGCGGCTAGTGTTCACAAAGAGCCGGCAATTAAATATAGCTAAGATAAAGGGCTTGCCGGCACAGATAGGATTTCAGGTTTGGAAGTTTCTAGTGATATCTCGATTGAGAGAGAATAGCTGTTTTTATTATTTGCTCGAGAAGTCTCTCGAATTATGAATGAGAGGTATAAGAGATTATGACATGCCAGCGGACAGTTATAAACCAATTGTGCCCGATTTCACCAACAGATGTTAAGACTTAACACGAGCTTAGCAATAGTTAAAACAAAAATTGCATTTCACCAACAAGTGTTAGCGTAACACTCGTGTTAAATCTCTTGTTAAACTAACACGCCAAATTTCTGATGTTAAGTCCTTAACAATTGTAAATAGTCAAGTCGGCGAGCATAAACTCAGCTGTTGATGTCGATTTGCTATATTTAAGACCGTCTAAATGGCATTTGCAATAGAGTACGGCGTATGAGGAAAAATGATTTTGAGGAGCTATCCGAAGAAAATTTTTTACGGAGGTATAGACTGTCGAAACAAGTTGCTATGAAGGTTACTGCGGAAGTACAAGAGAGGTTAGAACATGCATCGAAAGGAATGTGGCGATCTCGCCTTTGCTTCAAGTACTAATAATCTTGCGATTTTATAATTCACTGAATTATGTGGATAATACATTATTCACCTCCCGTCTTGAAACGTTCAAGTAACTTGCCCTTCTTCGCTCCTAGTTTTAAATTTACGTAATACTGAGTTAGAACATGCATCGAAAGGAATATGCGGATCTCGCCTTTGCATCAAGTATTAATAACTTTGCGATTTTATAATTCACTGTGGATAACACACTGTCCACCTCCCGTCTTGAAACGATAGTCACACGTCACTTGTACTTCTTCGCACCTCATTTTAAATTTACGTAATACGTTTCGTGTTTCTAGTAATGACACACGCATTTGAATTAAGTTTGTGTCCAATATTTTCCCACGTGACATCTTTCTCTTTTACATTCACCGAGTGCGTCCTATTCTCCAAGATATCGTTATACTTCGTCACCAATTCAATTAACAATCCTTTCTCCAGTTATGAGAAATTTGTTTCACGGCTTTTGTTTATGATTTTGTTTATCCGCCAGTTTTTAGCTGTGTGCAGACTGCGGTGCAGACGAAAATGAAAACAAAAGCGCATCGCAGTACGTTCAGAAAATAATACAACTCAACCTCAGCCTTCTATAGCTGTAATATTTACAAGTTTCTTGGCGTTAGCACGTGTTTGTTAACACTTTCAGAAAACAGGTTGGTTAAATGTAAGAAATTGTTAGTGCTGTTACAATTGTTACGTTACATTTGTTAACGTCGATTTTAGTATTTGTTGGTGAAATCGGGCATTGGTGTTGTAGCAGAGAACAGCTGAGAGTGTTGTTGTAACGAGAGCTGATGTTGCAAACTGAACGCTGTTTGTTATTGTCATCGACCTTGGCAGATTGTGTTGTATGTAACGTAATGCTGTTACGTGAGAATTGAACAGTAAATTGCTACGGAAATAAAGAACATTAAGAATTTCGGCAAATTGGACTTCTAATTCTATGGTCCCACAAAGTCAAAATACTTTCGTAGCAACCATTATATTTCATAGTACCTACAAAATAATGTGGTATTAAATATCAAATAACCTTAGTGACATTGACTAGATTGGTACTGTACAAGAGTGGGTTTCGTTTGCGTCTGACCCTCCACAATTTCCATGGAACTCTAGATTCCTTAATGGAAGTGAAATTACAAATTCCAATTCAACGACCTGGGACTAATTACACGCTAGTGTTTACAGTTTGAATGAATGTACTGTTATTTCTGGGAAAAAATAGCTATCGTGCAAGGCAAATGACAAGCTACATAGCCCTTAAGCTGTATTTATTCACCTCCAAAAACTACAGAAAAGCGCATTTTTTCAAGTGTATGGTAAAAGCTGACAGTGAACACTCATATTTGTGAACTCTTGACGTTCTGGAATATTTTTCTATTGGGAAGCGCCAAAGAAACACCAGATTATACCTCTAAACATATTCAGAAATTCAAATATGCCTATGAAAGCAGCTGTTTGCACTCCCACGTATAGCTCACTCGGTAACATCGTTGACTAAGATTGTTGATTCCCATTACTTGTGCATGTATCAGTAATAACTGTACTCGTAGTTTCTGAATAACGCAAAGGAATATTTTGTTTTGCATGGTGGAATGTCTGAATCGCTTCCTAACTCGCATAGTCTTATATTAAATTGAATTGAAATTCATAGATTTTAGAGTTATGTTCATCTTTGAGGCAAGAGAAAATTCTGGAAGAAAATAATCTTTTCTAATAATATATTTCAATAGAGGCTTGTAACAGTAGTTTTGGGTTATGTTCAGAAAAATTATGAAAATTTTATATATATATATATATATATATATATATATATATATATGTGTGTGTGTGTGTGTGTGTGTGTGTGTGTGTGTGTGTGTGTGTGTGTGTGTGTGTGTGTGTGTGTGTGTGTGTAATTGTGTGATTGGCCGAAGTAATAATTGTATGACGTATTATAACGTAATGTTGACACGTGGAATTAAACCGGCTGATCACAAAATTAAGAGATGAGTAACGATATTTACGAAAAATCAATAATCTGGAGAGAGATGTTTTGTAATGTTGAGTGTGAAGAATAGTGGTGAAAGATAAAGAACATTTAAATAATAGTTTGAATCTGTTTAAATACAACAAAGTAAGAATTTATCGACATGTTGGACGTGACTGGGAAAGGAAGTTCAAGTAAAATGGGATCTAAATAATACAATTAAATAGTTACAAAATTTGACTTCTCCGACACTTTATTCCGAACCACGCCTTGAAACCAAGAATCTCATGACTCTTAGCTAACAGAGTACAATCATCAAGAAACAAATCAAAATACAACGAATTTGTTTTTCTGGCTTCTCGACGTGGATCTTCGAAAAGTCAACGTGCATCCCATCTCAAATATAAAAATCCCGTACCAAATTGCGCCCGAACGTGTGGATTAAGATGGAGAGGAATTAACGACGAATAGTCCCAAATTCCTGTCCCAGGCTTGAATTTTGGAACCCTATATAGGAAGTAAGCACGCCGTCTAGTTTTGATGCTTTAGAGCTTAAAGGTAATTTAATGCCATAATATAAGTATTTTCCCCCAAACAAGTTAAGTCTCTATTATCTGTGGTGCAGGTGTACAATGTCTCCAGTTGTGACTTGTTCAGACTTTACAACCAAAGTATGAATATTGAGATATCTGTTATTTACATTGATAAAATTAACGAGTAAGTAAAAAGAGAGAAATCCGCCTCCTTAGCCAGATGGTAGCATGTCTGCCTCACATTCAAGAAGTCCAGAGTTCCAATCCCCTTTTACGTGAGTTATCTGGATAAGCTATTTTTGGGTAACTCTGAGCTATACCAATAATTAGACATCGTCTTAAATTGGACTTAAGATGGAGGAAGTTAAAGAACGAAATAAAGGAGAAGTAAATAAAGTAATAAAATAATGAAAGTAAAATAAAAATGGACGAGGAAAGTCAGAAAGAAGTGGCAGAAACGGAGATGGAAATAAAATGTGTAGCAAATTTAGTATGTTAAATGTTAGTGACGAGACGTCCCGTACAACACAAATAAAGACATTATCATGTACAGTATTAAATAGAAATTGATAAATAAATAAATTAGGAAATTATTAATTTGACCTGTATTGTACGGTAAATTAAAATTTAAAAATACACATTCACATACATAGTTTACAAATCTGTACTGCAGTGGTGCTACAAGAGCAAGTTTGGAGCTAAAAGTGCTGTAAATGTGTGAGGGTTTAGATGGTTACACAGTATGAGTAACAGTTTAATATTGTTTGTATTGAAGAAGAGAAAACGAGAAAAGAAAGTAATAAAAGGAAACATCTCGCATTGCCTTGGTGAAAATGAAACAATACAGGTTACTGCAGTTCTAGTCTTTGCGTGCTTCCTTAACATGAATAAGTTAGATGACACTGCAAGCTTAAATAGCTAACTTTATTTGGTTCTCCTGGATCTTTCTTCAGCTTTGCAACTGTAACTGAGTTGACAAATCTTGCCTTGGCTATAAGCCGATACTGTTGGAAGACAAGCGTGCTGAATATCTTCATGAAAGATTACAGATCGATTTATGTTGTAAATGTTTAAGGAATAACTGTATCCCGATTCAGAGATACTTGGGGATAAAAATAAATGAAGCTTTTCAATCTAACCTCGAGATATGAATATGTTTAATTTTAAATGTTGTATGTGTAATCGATCAAAAAAGCGATCAGGAGGTCAGAAGGTAGCAGGTAGCCTGTAGCTCGTAAGGGTTACAGCGGTAGATGCTTAACATTTAATCAAACAAAAGGACAATAACAAGTTTCAAAGGAAATCGCAGATACCATACAATGTTATTTTAAGCTCCTCTGAAATGCACAGGTTAGATCTAGTATTTAGGATATAATAAAACCTAATAATTCCAATGATTTAGATATAAAGCTTGTGTAATATGTAGGACAGTGAGAAGAATACTACTTAGGAAAGCAAGATTTGAAACAATTTCACTATTATCAAAATCCATGAGTGTAAGATCTGAATGCTGGATTGCAACAAAGATACACTGACGGTGAATAGTGGGAATGAGACATCTACGAGGATTTTCGGGATACAGAAAGATGATGCCATTCTGGATAACAAATCGTATTGAATGATAATTCAGCGCAATTGAGATATAGCACGTCACACAAAAGAGGAGGATAATGGAGATAAAAAGAACGAAAACAACAAGAAAGGGAAAATGTTACCATGGAAGTTATTCTCTTTTTTGATACAGAGATGTAATTCATTGATGTCATAAGTTATTTTGAAAGTTACATATTGCGGTCCAATATTAACTGTGATCTTTTGCTTGTTTTAGTTTGTATTTTTTTAATTTTAAAATCTTTAGTGTATGAACGATAAGGATTTGGATGCTAAGATACAAGATGACGGATTATGTCGGCAGTTAATTCATAAATTTTAAGGATTTGCCGCGAAAAAGTCCATAGAAAAGCAGAATTATGGATTACACAATAACCAATATTAACCTGGTGATGGATTAGAAAGCTTCACTGATATCAATAGCAAGCTATTAACCTTTCTTATCCATAAATTGGTAAATTCCAGAGCTGTTTCTGAATCTCGTCTTCACTGAAGGAAAACATCAAAATGTAGCACATACTTAATGGTTTCATTTTAGAGACTGTATCAGGCTGTCATTCACAATGTGTAAAATGTGTACCCTCCGAAACATTTCATAGTTAACCTCATAGTAGAGTTCCTAACGTCTCAGTTATTTTGAATAGTAATAGTTTCTTTATTCTGCAGAAAACTAAAGTATTGAAGGTGATGCAGATTTAAATCGCAAATTTGTATAGCTTTGTTTACAAGTATTAGTCTTTAAAGTTTAACATTTTGGCACTATATACTAGCAGCTATATCAGTACAACAGCTATTGCAAATGTGTGCTAACAAATAATTTTACCGACTATCGCATAATTCTTCTGGTTTTATACTCATCAGATGACTTGACTGGCTTTCAAATCTTATTTTCCTTACAGTGAGGAAGCTTTAACCTGCCAATGAGAAACTGCGTTTGTATTTTTGGACGCACTGTAACTACTTTGTTTCTTAGCGTGCCATTTCATTCTAGGCGTAAAAGACCGCTTATGTTTGCTCAGAGGACCCTCTATGAAGCACGAGGTCCATTTACGTGCCAAAGTTTAATTTGCTAACTTCATGACGACCTCAAAACCAGTAGGAAAGGAAACAGACTAAATATTTTATAATATGTGCATTCCTTCTATGTTTCCTGATTTTTTTGAACAGTAATTTGCGTTATCAAATATAATAGTGTTGACCTTCATTTTGTCTTAAAAAAAATTACAGTTTACATTAAGCATGTTATTCCAATCTGAAGTGCTCCTTTAGTTTAACGATGTTTGGCGTTAAGTCCATTTAACAGAAATATAAATCATTTCTTGTCATTCCGTGGAAGTTGTGTTGTTTTAAATCTTGAGTGCAAATCCATGTTAGAATTTCTGTGAGTTGAATAGCAAACAAATGGGGGTTTATAGTGAAAAAAAACTGAACAGATTTTTTAGATACACAACAAAATTATAAAAAGCCTCTTCTTCTGTGTTTGTGTCATACTCAGTTATAATCTCGGTGGGATAAGTGTTTCTCATTTATTCTAAGGAGATTTACTTTCCAGAAAATGCATAGAAATTTATACCGTATTTATGAATGTCTATCAATATTAAAAATTAAATTTAGAACTGTTACATATTTCAGTTCGAAGATCAGTGATTATTTTCGCTTCCTCGCTATACAATTTCATAGGTCCAAGTTTTTATTTTTGTCCATTCTAATATCTCTGATATATTTTCATCAAAACCGTTGGGAGGTATTTTGTGTAACATTAATATTTTTCCGTAAAAATATTTAACTGTTGTAAATGTCCGCCTTGCCTTGTTTCCTTGAAGGAAACCGATTTCTAGCTTCGATTTTTAACGTACGCTGCTCACTCTCTTCGTTTCTGTCTCTTTCTTTATTTTATTTTAATACATTTCTGGTAAAATTTGGATATCAAACTTTTCGTACAACATGTTGCTCCCTCTACACTGCATATGCAACTGGTGCAAAAACGTATAAATATAAGTGGTTTACCAGCTGGCATTAACTGCTTTCAGGAAGAACTACAACTTTCTTGTTTGGAATAAATGGATTGTAGCATATAGAAAGCTAAATAGAAACAAATGCCTGTAACAGTAAATCGTTGATGCAAAACAAATGTGTGATTAGCACCGTTTTTCTATCACCTTGCTCTTCGCTGATTGGTAACAAAAGAAGGCAGGACACTGACGTTCGTACAACTGTGATAAATAAAAAAAGAGAAAGCGGGACAAAGTTAGCTCAACGGGGTGCAAATTCAATTTAAATGAAGCACAAACAATACGAAGCTTTCTAAGTGCAAATAAATGTTGTTTTCCAACATTTGTAACGGCGTGCAAAATTGTAGTTGCTGTAGAAAACTGCTGTGTTGACGGCATTGGGAATAAATTCTGAAGAGGGATTTCGTTTTTGTGGAAAATCAAGAACATGCCTCGAGCCAGTTCCTAGAATAACGGTACATTGGTTAAAGCAATATTGTTTTTATCCCTCGTTTTGTAGGGGAAACTTAATTTAACGAAGGTAGTTTCCATGGCAACCGATACTGAGTAATTATGATTTTCAAGGATTTTTGCCAAAAGGCATGAACATTGATTGGAAAAGTTAATTCATAAAAAATATATTAAACCAACCGTGCATATGGATCTCATGGGCCATGTCGAATTGGATAGGGTATAGGCAGTATGAAACAAAAATCTGCGATTTGGCTCGCACTGGTAACGCAATTTCAGCCAGATCTACAGATTTTATCTTTGACAATTGCAAATATGAAAATAAAATCAGAGGCAGATAATTGAAAAATACAGGTTCAATAATCTAAAACTGAAAAAGGGGTACCACATACATAATTCGAATGGTGTTTCTGAAGTATACATTAAACCTGATATTTAACAAATAATACAGTATCTGCTTGCTGTCAAACCAAGTTATCTCTTGGTGTTAAATTTCCATAACAGCTAGCATCAGATTAATTTCAACTGAATATGGCAAACTTTGCTTCTTGTAATATGTTGCTGGCTGTAGCCGTAGCTCAGTCGGTAGAGCACCTGCCTGCCGAGCTTGGGGTCCCGTGTTCGATTCCCGACGGTGGGGGTGGGGATTTTTCTCTGACCAAGTTAATCTCCATCTTCCACAGAGTCTGGAAGTATGAATGAGAGTGGGAATGTGGGCGTGAACTAATGATCAAGAACCAATGGATACGAGTTAACACCTTCGGTATGTTCCAAAGGAGAACGGCCACCGATATGACCATTGGAGTTATAGGCGGGGTATAAATGGAACAATATATATATATATATATATGTTTCTGTGTGTAACAAATATGATTATTAGACTCTGCAAAATGCAAACATGCTGTAGGAATGCTAAAAGCAATGGTTTGGCGTAAAGCTGATAACAGGATTTTTTGTTTTGAGCGTTACAACTATGATTTGATGGAGGCCAGTGTTTTATCGTTCGGAAGAATAAAAGTTGGCTTCGAAGCTGATTAACATTTCAAGTTATTGCAAGAACTTTTTTGTAATTAATTTATTCAATGACAATATTTTATCTGAGTCGAAGATAACAAACATAACACTATCGAGATAGCTACTACTCCCGCTGCTTATAATTAAGTGACGTGAATCATGCTTGTTTCTCAAGTACGTTCAGGAATGTGGGTTTTGATTGGGCTGTTATCATTTAGTGAATGCCACCCAGTCACTTTGAATGTTGAAATAAGTTGGGTTTAAAACTCTACTCTACCATATACTACTATATACTACGCAATATACTATGCTGTATATTTCTCCAACATATCAAAGTCATCACGAGTGTTCAGTTTTCTTGGATTGTGTCTGATTTCTGTATATTGTCACCTGTATGGTTGAGAAATACTTAAAAACTTACGAAATTTTAGAGCGGTTTATTTAATTAGATACCAAGGAATATCCAATAATGAGGGCCTGGAAAGGAAAAGGAAACAAAACGTTTCAGATTTCTATTTAATAACTTACTGCTTTCCTTTTAATTATTTTCTAGATTTCACATATTTTTAGATGTTTAAAACAACGTTGTAATAATTCTCAAAATGCTTGTAGGATTATCGTACTTAGTTTCTACAAATATGCGAAACCTTTTCACGAAATAAGCTTATTTTATAAAAATAACAAAAATATATTAGTAAACAGTAAACTATGTACGTATAGTTCATTATTATTATTATTATTATTATTATTATTATTATTATTATTATTATTATTATTATTATTATTATTATTATTATTATTATTATTATTATTATTATTATTATTATTATTATTATTATTATTATTATTATTATTATTATTATTATTATTATTATTATTATTATTATTATTATTATTATTATTATTATTATTATTATTATTATTATTATTATTATTATTATTATTATTATTATTATTATTATTATTATTATTATTATTATTATTATTATTA
>CM060953.1:126901376-126968876 GCA_030765055.1 Mantis religiosa | reverse complement strand
AGCGAAAGTTCTCCCAATATTTTAATATTGTTTCAGTGAGAGGCGCAGAAAATTCTCATTCGATAATTTACGAATGAACATGGTTGTTTACTGTTATTCCCGCATCGAAAGCAATGGGGTTGCCATGTTGTAATGTAGGTTACTCTTTGTATTCGTACCTGACTGTACACACACAGTACTTCGGTATACTTATTGTCACAGCCGTTTGTTGACGTCGCGGCTGATCTTGTATAGTACCTGTGCGTGTACATTGATTGCTAAGGTGTACGGATCCGATGTCTGCTAATAATATTTAAAGTGTCAGCTAGTAAAAGATTAACTTCTTGAAATTTCAGCTTGTTTTGAAAACTGATCTGGCGATTTTAGCCCGGTGATACTGTGGCAGATCCGTCTGAAGTTCTAATGCAGTGTACAATTTGTCAAGATTTACAAATGTTTCTATGGAGTTAGTATTTCTATAAACATTGACTTAAAATATTTCTAGTTTACAGGTTCTTAAGACTAATATAGCTTAATATAACTTAATCATAACTCCTTTGAAAAATGAAGGGAACCAAGTTTATTTAGACAAATCGATCACACCACATCGTCCATGAGATCTACCACTTAGAGTTCTTTTTAATATTGCTGTTGGTATTATTTAAAATATATAATATTAAACATTAATCACGAAGAAAGATTCTTTCCTATACATCAGAGAAACAACAAAATGTTTATAAAGTACAGTTCAAAACGTCTAAGTGAATGTGCAGCTTTTCATAGATGCTCAGCTTTTCTACTCTGAGCTGCCAGTTTTAAACTACTTTTCTAGGTGACACCATAATAGTGTACTACTCAGTAAAGCCTTAGCTTTTACTAGGTATGTTTATTGCAGCAGGAGAAAATGTAAGGCTTGTTGTATTTTAGTATTTAGGCTTTCTTATTTAGGATTTCAAATTTTTAAGTAGTATTGAAAATTAGGAAATATTGGATATGGAGTTAAAATGATACAAGTAACGTTTTACTTTGGGTGCTATTTTAACTTTAATGTAGTGCTTTTTATTTCCGCTGATTTAATCATATTTTTAAAATAATGTTACTAATACTTCATTGCAACAATAAAATATAGAAATCAAAAAAAAAGCATCTGATCTATTTTTATTTAGGTTTTACATCAATATGCACACAGTCCCATCAATATACATGCTTGGCTATCACTCTATTTTTCGTGAGCCCTCCTCTCCTTCGCGTGAAACTTGTAAGAACCATAAAAGGAATTGTAACCCAAACAACCCCCACATTTAAATCTTATCAATAATATTCACTGAGCTACAAACCTGAGAAAACCAACCGCAACTTCTAACTTAGCAAGTATTTCTTGCCATTTTCGTAATGTGGCTTTGGTTCAAAATGCATGCCATCTATAGGAGTGAAAGATACAATTTTTGAGCATTATGATACTTGATTTGAAAAGACAAGTAATCACTTCTTTAAAAAAATAGAAAAAAGTTATTTTGTATAAGTAAACCTTACTTATTCCTGATCTCTAAAAGTAATTTGCAATACACGTAAAATTACAGTATTATAGTAGTATAGAAGAAGAGAGGATTTGTCTCTTTGTAGGAATTTGCCTTCTTTAGAGTCTTCATGTTCAAAAGTCCCTACTACACCTAAAATTGAGTTACCAAGCATATTTTTATTTGCTGAGTGTTACACTTTCCTGAGGAAAAGTCCAAGAAAGTGTATTCGAAGTTTTCTTTCAAAGCCCTTTCTAAGCTGTGTTCTAGGTCGTACAAACGGTGACAATAGATTCCACAAACGGTTATTTTCTTCACAGATCCCACTGAATGCTTCCCTTAAACCTCTCAATTTCCATATTCCTTTTTCTTGTTGGTTACACATGTCTACATGGTGTTATCTCTAGCGTTTGTTTGTCGATCCATTAATGGTAATCTTCAGACCGCGGTACAAGTTGCTGTTCCCAGATATTGCTCGTTCTACCGCAAATGGCTTGCCTTGAAACTGCCATTCGGAGACTTGTAGGTTAGCGGTCGCGGTAATCCTGCTATCTCCCTTACTATTTGGAAATCCGAACTGCTTGTAATTTCAGCTCCAGGAAAATCCTTAGAATATTGATTTTTGGTGTGAGAGAGGAAGGGATTTTGAGGCTTGGATGCCTTCTCTTTTCTAGAGCTAGTGAATATGAATATCAAAATCGGAAATTCAATGAGGTTATTGATGATTGTGATTGAAAATACGAAGCTGCGGTTAATAATCTAGTTAGGAGAGGTCAGGTAGAATATTGTCACCACAGTACGCGGGGCAAATGTATACTGCGGACACCCTGTAATAATATCGTGTTAGAAGCCTCATGTCAAGAAACGCTGTTTGCATGCTAGGACCTCCGAAATTTGGAGAAGGGGCTAGAGACAAATTATAGGACGTGAACTATAAAGCTGGAAACTGTAAGTAAACATACCTATAGCTTCCAGTCTACAAATAATCTTAGTTGCCTAAAAAGCTGCCGTCATTTTATTCTGTGTATAGCATAGTTATGTGTCCCCAGACGTCCACAGTTATCAGGGGAAGACAGGTAGTGGCGGTGTGACAAAAGCTGCGTCAGCTATAATCGGCAAATATGCTCCCGAACGAAACGCAAGTTAGCGTGTGACGTCACCGCAATGATTTCAGCTGTCCAAGAAGAAGGAAATAGTTTGATGTGTTTTGGTACCGACAGCGTAGGAAAGACAGCAAACGTATCGGGGATTAATAATATGTACAACTTACATCTTGTGTATTGTAAGATTAATGCTGACTGCTTTAATTACACAGTTGGTCGTAGTTTATAAACAATTACATTTTAGCTCTGTTCTATGAGAAAATATATAAAACTTCAACTCGTAATTTATCTGAAGGTCAGGCATGTTATAAAGTAAATAAAATAAAACAAAGTAATTTTCTCTGCAAATTAGAGGAGACACTTTCCGAACAGAATTACATGGACATTTTTCGACATTTTCTGTTTCTTTTCTTTTTTAACTAATTCGTTTATCAATGTCAGAACATAATATCTGGGAAATTTCTAATCTAAGACTGCATGTTAGATTGTGATCCGATAAGGTACTTTGGGGTTTGGACTCAGCTAATTCCATAACAGAAAGAAATTCTTTGCACACATATGTCGAGCCAAATAGACACAATGTGCATTCGACAAGTGAATAGAACCTCGGAAATCTGGTTTGGGGAACATGCTTGTAAAACTCAGCCAAGTCTTTCTTGGGTGTATATTTGTCCTTTAATAAATCGTCACATGGTAAATTTAACAGTTCCATTTAGTAAGTGGCAGCCACATTGTTGTTATCAAATGTGCTACACCTGAGTAAACCCTCAGATTCTATACTTACAGCGCCATTTATATAGGCAACTTGGTACTACACGGCTCTTGCCTGACGTCATAACTCTGGAAGCTGTCTTCCTCTGTGTTAGGTTGCAGCACTTTAAAACTGTCACCAATCTTAGAAACATGTGTGGGCTAGATGATGTCTGTAGGAATAACATTGTCAGTAGGGCCAGGGTTCCCAGTAGATGCAAAGCATCTGCTTTAGTTTACAAGACCACTATTTTCATTCCTATTTGGCGGTAATCACCCACAGTGATATTGTAAAGTATGAAAGTATGAATGCACTGAGTATTATTTCTTTCTTTTTTTAATTTACGTCTTCCAACTTTAGCTCATACCGCACGATGGATGTAATGGTGAAATTATGCTCAAGTGAGCCTAGAGTCCATAGAACTTAGTTACCCGACACTCATCTCTAAAGATAAGGAACAATCCCAGAAAAACTTATCCAGATTTATCCTGACCTAGATTCGCACTCGAGATTTCTTGAACTTGAGGCAGATATGCTATCAGTTACGCTACAGATGTAGGTGTTAAAATTTTTGACTGTACTTATGTAATATAACAACTGTAAATAAAGTGATGACTCGACACGAACTGCTTGTAATAATGTCTGCAGTTTATTTACCTGTGCCGCTTACTTTGGAGACTTTATTCGAGAGCTACATACTGTGTTAAAAGTAGCGTATTGGTAGACTACGCATTGTGCAATTATTAAAATGTATTACTATGCTATTGTGAGTTATGTGACCGTTGCTTGATATGGATTTCTGGAGTAGACTGCTCAAAGAAGGAAATTGCAGGAATTATAGAGAGAAGCATCACAAAGGAAATCTTGGTAACCACTGTGCCAGGTTTTAAAATTGGCATAGTTTCTAAAATATCTGTTTTTCTTTGCTTTCAGGTAAGACCTACCCTTAACACTAAAGAAAAAGAAGTAAAGGTAACTATTACTTTGTATCTTCTTCTTTTTAGTAGTTCATTCAGTACACGATGTTTCAATCTGACATAATTTGTTTATAATAAATGAAGTATGAAATACAGTTATTGCCTGTGAAAACTGCATTATCACTACTACCGGTTTCCGAGTTTACAGTTGGGATGCACACTGCATCACTTGATCTACATTGTTTACCTGAGGTTAAAACGAGGATGTTCATTTATTTTTTCGCACTTAACACATCGTAATGCACTTGAGAGATACCGTTCTGCTCCTGCAGTCACTGCATACCGACGTACCGTTACATAGCAATAGAAGGTTCCCCAGAGTTATTCATCAGCAAAGTAGGCCATGACGCCCGGAAACTTGCACCGAAACTTGAAATTCTAAGTCTTGTGCGAATAAGAATAATACATGTGACAGTAATTTTCTAATGATCTATACATAGGCTATGCACAATAGAGCTTAGAAGATTTCAAATTAAAATGGGAAACATCTATTGAAATGTTATAAAATTCGGGAAAAAATAAATTTGGTTATACTAAAATTATAGTGCATAAAACGCCATCCGTAGTTTTCATTTAAGTAAGCATCAAAATATTTAAATTCATACCCCAAATTTATTTTACGGGTATCTTATATATGAGCTTCATTTCAAAGTTTTAAAACTTCATGAGGTATATAGCTCAGTGGTACCTTAACTGCCATTTCATAAAAACCTACGAGAAGTAGCATATTGCAATATTTGGGATAGAGTCTATCATTCCACAGAAAACATGACTACTTCAGCTAAACGCATATTCAAAGTATATTTTAAATAATTTTGAAACCATTGGTCCCTTTCAAAAGCTTTTCAAAATGTCAGCTATTAAAGTGTGCACACATACGCGATAAGACAGTCAACTCTTGCTTGTGCACTCTCTGAAAGTCTTTCCCTTTATGTACGGTCCTAAGAGTACTTAATCCCAAAATGCCTCCCTATCCCACAGGAGGGAAAAAAAACTTTCACTGGCAGAGAATTGTTGGTTTCCATTCGATTTGTTAGGTAAACTTTTCTGAGCAGGTCAATGACTAGGGTGAACTTTTGTAGAGAGATGTTATCGATACTACCAGCTAACTTTTAGTCCTGCATTGGAACTTTGTAATAAATCCCTAGAAATAAATGCTTTAATTTCATTTGCAAGAAAAAATTACTGACATGCAAGCAGAGACCATTATCACAGGAGAAATATTTGTTTTGTTGTATACGGAGAACTAAGTGGAAAGTGTTGTTCTGTTAAGGGAAAATAGTTATTGAATTGATATACCTAGGGAAAGGTACATAGATATCTTTGTTTGAATAAATAGAAGTTGCGTATTTTAACAATTCTAAGCGGAGGCATTTGCATATTTACCCTTTCTATGCCCAGACAAACAAGGTTGACTGCTCATAAGTAGTTTAAGATAAAACATTTTCGAATAGAGGCCGTTCCCAAATTTAGTTTCAAAGTTATACACATGACGAAAAAATTTTAATATGAGCATTTTGAAATAACAAACCAGTGTTTGGAAACGAATGTTTTCATGCCACGCAATATTGATCTGTTGTTCAAGCTGCTCTAATTTGTCAATTACAAGTAACATAAAAGCCAAAAGCAGGTATTTATGATGACTTTCACCAACTGTAATACAAGTACTACAAAGACGCAAGACACCTTTTCGCATCTCCTTTGAAATCCCTGATGGTTGCTGAACGATGAGCAGCTGGGACCCCAGCAAGGAGCTCCTCCTCAGTCCTACTGGTGTTTCATGCACCAACGTCTGATGTGCTCCCATAAAAATACGTATGGACGATTGAGATCAAGCGATCGGCTGCAAATGGCAGAGCACGTTCTTTCCAGTCAAGCGATTGGAAAGGGAAGTTAAGTGAAAGCGGACGCAATGGTTGAAGGGGCCAAGACCTCCGGCGAGTCAGAGCCATATACTCTGGCTGACAAGTGGTATGATGTTCAAAATCACTGGCAGCACATTTCATAGAAACACAAGACATTGTTGACTATTCGAACGGGGTTGCAGGAGACTTATAAGGACCTATAAGGTAACCCTGTAGCATTTCAGTACATATGTTAGTATAAGTAAATATATGATTGTGTACCAGATATGTGAATGTAATTTGGAATATTGTTGGCTATTGTGGCTGTGGAATACATCATCACTGGTGAAAATAGCCTCATTGGTGAACAGTCTTGTGGGCTCCAAAATATTCATTTATTGGTTTCAAATTAGGTTTTTCTATCATCTATAAAATGTTGACCCCAAAACGCAGGAACATCCTACATATCTTCATTTGCTAAAGTAGGAATAACTTGATATAGGGAAACATATAAGACATTAGTTTTAAGATAATTAAGTATTTACGTTTGAAAAACTTAAATTATAACTAAAACAGGTAATATATGTAATACAAAGTAATAAGATAGTAGATTATACCATCAGAAAATCCAAATGTGGTGTCACTTGTGTTTTATCAATTCGTTTGCCCATCCTTAAATAATTTAAAACATATACACTAGACAAACCTATTCTGAAAACAGATTCCTTGTAGTTCGTCATGCAGACCAGTCCTCCTATATAACCATTATTTGGCTGCCTCAATTCTGGATGCTAGTATTGCTGATATTAAAAGTAAATAAATATTTCATACCATTCAAGTTAAGTACCCCATGCATTTTAATTTATATGGTTCCTCAAGGATTTAAGGTGCTCCAAAGCATATGTTTGCGCAGGAGCCCCGAAACGAATGTTCGGTGCAGTGCTGCCTCCCCTATTCAATAGTATTTATTAGAAAAACTAAATTATAATATATATGTATATATATATAGCTCACTATATGTTACTCAAAAAGCTTTTAATTCTAATTAACAAATTTCAATTGATAATATTCTATATGATAAAATTGACTCTTCCATCAATGTTACATGAAGCACCACAAATAAGGTTGTAATTAAAAATTCGCTTTATACACCATACCGAATCGCCCTTTAAATAACACTCAGTCATAAATCAAATATATTCAGGTTGAATTAATAGTCTGAATTAAGCTACACAGGAGCAATTGCCTCCCTCTGCTGGTCTTGATTTAGGTTATAATTTAAACAATCAAGTATAGTTTCTGCGACGCTTTATATAATGGCGAAACTGAATACTTATCATTTTTATTTACGTAACATGGAATTTGAAGGTCAAGGATTGCTTAAACGTTATTCAGAATCTCCGTATGAAGTATAATGCTTATTTATAATACATCCACAGAAATATGTAGAATTTGTTTCAGAGTTGTTAAAATCACTTCGCTGCATGCAGAATGCGTGAGACAAATCTGAACTTTGTTCGAAAATGTGAAACAGAAAAGTCGGTTGTTAAATGTTATACAAGAAGGCAAAAATCGTATTTCAATCTTAGACAACTAAAACCAGCAGCAGAAAATATTCCAGAAACATTTGTGTAAACTGCATGCTTTAACTGAACATAATTTATCTTGAAGAAAGTCCTCTTTCTCTCCTCAGTGAACCTTAACGAGGATTAAAAGCACTATATAACTTGTTTACATAAAACTCATGGCATTTGCTGTAAAAGAAATTCAAAGGAAATGGATACTTTAATCAGTGAACATTATCCTCTGTAAAAAATACTCACAATAGGGGAAATTCTTTTAAAAGCATTGTCTTTGAGTTGCTTGGTATAATCTACTGCGGCTTTTCCTGTTTAGTTGTGATATTCTATCCCTTACTATTTTCACTGTACACACAGCAGCTGTACAGAAGAGACATTATGCATAGATGTGGAACATTTATCCAGAGCGGTCACTTTTGACTTCATTGTACAGAGAAGGCCTCTGAGCTGGATGAGCTAATTTACTTTAACCAGAGTCATTTACAATCCTCCACAAACTGTGAGTGTGGGAATAAATTTGTGTATGTTTGGCTGCTCAAGAAACGCATAAGATCCTCAAGAGGTTAATGGAACTACGCAATCTATGCAATCGTAAATTCTAAACTTTGATTGACAGCTGAAGTGTAATAAGGAAGCATTTAAAACTTGCGTCCTCTGCATAAGCTCAAACGTCAGGTATTCCTGGACAGCCCTTATGATATCCTCACAAAATAAACGTACAGGAGTGCAGAGAGGGCTATAGCCAACGAAGCGACTGTGACTCGTAGCGTAGATGGTAGCATGTCTGCCTCACGTTCAAGAGGTCCCGAGTTCGAATCTCGGTCATGGTGAGTCTCCTGGATAAGGTTTTGCCGGGGGTTTCCCTTATCCTTCAAGATGAATGTCAAGTAGCTCTAAGCTCCATAGACCCTGGACTCTTTTGAGCATCATTTCATCCAATTCATTCACCGTCCGATATCACTTAACCATGGAGGACGTAAATTACCAACAAAAAAAAAAATTGCGTAATAATGGAACTAAGGATTGGTATCGAGTTAATATTTAAATTAAAGTTTTTTTTTTTATCTAACACATGCCCATTACTCAAAGATAAGCAGCTGCACAACGCTTGAAACAAGATCATATTCTACGAATTTTCCTAGATAACTATGTAGGTATAGGATGTAGGTTGCTCAGCAGGAGTCTTCAAACACCAGGTGATCCCATGAAAACTTCACGTTGGTACCAAATGAACAATAAAGTTATGCATTTGGCACCTAATATATTCTAGTAAAGATCAAGCTATCATAATTGACGCTCGTGATGACTTAAATTTAAAACATTATACTTTATCAATTGGCAAATTAATGTTAGCTGCTAACCTTCAAATTGGCTTCATATATTTTGACAATCAGGTCTGAAGTGGTTGAATAAGGGTGGCTATAGAAGACGACGATGTTCTAAAAGCCCCACGTTGTGGTGATCATCTTGAAACTGTTTATTGGGATGAATGTGGATCCTCACGAATTTATCACCTTCGGTAACGATCTTGGACATATCTAGAAGTTTCTCCTGCAGCTCTGAATCGGCAAGCGCATCAGTAATTCTGGAGCGATGAGTTCTCTTTTTCAGGGAAGTGGTAACGGGGCTGAGAAAGTTTGTATTACTGTTGCCGAAGAATGGACAAATAATTTTTTTTTTCAAACATGAGAATTTAATTCTTACGAAACATTTTCAAATTCAGATACAAATTTAATATAAATGTTGTTCGTTAACAAATGATTGCTGATGTATTAATTAACTATTACTTTCTTACACACACGCTAATTGAGCATCTTAAATGCACATTCAAATAATCCTGCACAACCTCGGAGAGAGACAAATGTACGTTTTTCTCCTACGACGTTCTCAAGCAGAAAAATAAATCTTTTAGACAGATATCAACTTCCTCTCATCGGGTTGTCATGGTTATACCATCATCTACCTTACATTATATCCATTTCATTAAGCATTACAATTACTCCAACTATTCCTCTCAAACAACATAAAATAACAGTCCCAGGTATGTTTTTTTCTGAATAAAAAATAAACAGTTCTAGAACTCTCTAGCAAGCAAAGGAAAACAAAATCGAAAATATTGCTCTTGATTTAGCCACACTTACTACAGAAAGCATACTAGAATACTACCTAAACTTTATCCCAAACGATTTATCAATTAATTGCGATAAACTAATACACCAATAAGATGCATGCGTGTAGTATTTCAATGTTTTCAGCTTCAGGATGACGAAAGAAACATCCGACAGTTTCGGTTTAAGATGAAACTATCTTTTGGATGTACATATCATCCCATAACAACATGTTTTGTTTGTAAACAAGAGCCACCTTCTAAACAGTGTAAGAACCAGTATAGATAGCCAAGGTAGACAACACCACAAGAGACGTCTCTGTAGAGGATTTCCCTGAGCTTAAAATGTCTCTCGCTATCCATGCAAGTCAAAAGTCAGTTGCCAAAAGCTAACGACGGGCCCTTTGAGAAAATACGTACTTGCGATACAGTCGTTCACCTCTAGACTACACTACCACCGAGATATTAGATGGAACAACCTGCAGGTTTCTCCTCAGCGACCTCTATCACCCGAAGTAGAAGTATGAATAACGAAATGAGAACGAAATGCTTCCTATATCTCATAAAAACGCTGAAATATTTTCGGAACTGAAAATGAACCTAACCTCTCTATAACAACCTGGTAATAGTCACAAACATTTATTAAAAAATAAAGAGCAATGACCGCAAACGATTTAATGGCGTCTATAAGTAAAAAAGAAATCAAGAAGAAAATCCCTAAAATTTATGAGCTTAAGTCCTATAGAACTTGTAAGCCTATTTTAAAATCCAGCGGGAAAATTTTGTTATTCCTACTGTGCATAGTCACAGAAACAATATTGAGAGTCTTGTTCATACAGAAAAGTATCCTTTCTATAAAGAAAACAGTATAGAAGGCAGAAATAAAAACTGCTGCAGACAAAGCGGCATAAGAAGTTGAAAAGAGTTGGTTTTAAACGGGTCTGAACAAAATTTAAAATACATAAATATATTTTACAATGGAAAGCTGCAGAATGACCTGCAGTGACAGGAGCAACGCCACGTGCCTCACAGTATCGAAGGAATCGCAGGTAGGTGACATGGTGACGCATGCTGTAGCTGTTTACTAAACATACGTACATACTCCACGGTAGCTTGCTACTGTTAAAAGTTTCTTTGGCTAATGAAACCGCAATGAAGTAGCTATTCCTTAGTTATCTGTTTATGAGTATTAAACGTGTTCTAGCATTCCATTATAACAGCCGATGACGGCAAATAAGCTGGCGGACATATGCAACTTAAATCTTTTATAGGGAAGTTAATGTTAGGGAGATTGAGGATAGAAGCATTAAATGATAAAAAGAACGGAACAATATCAAAAAATGATAGATAATGTTAACCAGAACTAAAGGCCGTATGCGACGATGAGTCAAGCATTTTATTTCACTGTATTTAATAATACTAAATAAAGCATTTGTAACTTAAAAGGAAGCTGTTGATTTTATAGTAACTAGTTTAAAGTATTAACACCATAGCAAAATGAGCAACTTAGGAACTGTCCGAGTTATTAGTTGACTTTTTCTTAAGTAACTGCCCTTTGCCCCGTTACCTGAAAGCGAAGTTAGGGTCACTTATAACGAGCAAGAAGCAATGCTTTTGTTTTCGTGACCGGTGCGTGGCAATAAACACTTTTGAGGTTAGCACACCAGTGTTTCCTGCGCTGCCTAATCACAAAGTAGTGTAATATTTAATACCGCATAAAATTATAGCTAAGAGAATTTCTAGGCTGCGACACCAAAATTCGGACCAGTTAAGTTATATACGACGAAACGGCTATATTCGTTCGGTGTCGTTTCGAAACAACAACAACAACAACACACACACACACACACACACACACACACACACACACACACACACACACATACACACACAGATATATATATATATATACATATATATAATATTGGACAGTGTGAGTCAGACTGAAAAATTCAATGTCATAGCCGGGATTTGAACACGGATCTGCCGGTCTCTGTCCGGTTGTATATCTTGTTTTGCTCGTTGCTCAAGGTGTTTGCGCAATTTGTACCATAACTAACAGTATGGAAATGACCTTCAAACATGCGATGCTAATTCTGCAGTTAACAATTTATTAGTTTGAGTAACTATGTAAACTTTAAGTGCCAGCATTAATAACCATAGCAGACCATAGGCCACAGAAGCTAGATTGAACATACGCGCAAAATTAACCACAATTCCTTAACTAATGCTGGGGCTCTATCTAGAGATAGATACAGAGAGACAGAAAGATGAGCTACTCGTAACCAAGCAGTCCTCTAGTATCCACGGGGATATACAAGCATCCGCACCATCTCTCCGGCAACGCTTACGTCACGAAATCAAGAAGCACGCCTTGAATATGCAAAAGAAACTGAGTGAAAGGGAAGTAACGAAAAAAATGTGGTAGATGAGAAACCATCCTAGCATTCGATAGCTCCCAACGGAAAACTGCGAAAAGACTAAGGCCAAAGAGGACGGGGGAATCCGGACATTCCAATTAGGAGCCTTATACGTTATATAAGAGTAATCTTGCTATAGTGCGTACTAACTAATAGAAAAAAGACCTAAAAATGTTACAAATGCGTTAGAAATGTGATATAAGTTCTTGCGTATTGTGCTATCTCTTTGAATTCATATACTCTGTTACAAAATGTATTAATTTCTAATTTAGCAGAGAAAGTGGGAAGGGATATGCTCCCTCGAAACATTTTCATTTTCTGTAGGAAATGATGTTTTATTCAGCGCAGACAAAAATCGCCGGGGGTTAAATCGTGGGATCGGACTGTTCAAGCATTATTGCTCTGTTCTGCAATGCCTCACGAATTGTTTCTAATGAAACACTGCGGTATGTGCGTGAGCTGTATGCTACTGGGAAAAGCCGAAATTACATTTCTGCTCGTTTAAAACCACCAAAATGTAGAAGCATTTCAACCATTGTCGCATATCGATATGAACTCTTTCCTGGTAAAAGAGGTCATTTGCATTGATGACACACCTGCTTATATCGCAGTCAGAGCAGGAATCATAATAAGCGATTTAATAATAATGTTCATTGCTCCTATATAGCTTTCAGATAACAGATTTTTACTTTGTGGACCTTAACAGTAAGTTAAAGTGTTGTGTTAAACCCTTAAATTGGATACCGAGATTGCAACAGAAAATATGTTTCGGGCTTCCCTTGAAGGAAAAGAAATAATTTTTTTTTTTTTTTTTTTTTTTTTTTTGTAAAAAGGATCTGTGTGTATCTTTATCTGTGAGCAGCATAAACCCCCCACCAAAAAAAGAAAGTCAGTAAAATACAAAACATAATATTTAAGATCAGCTCTTCCCAATGTGCGACACAAACATTTTCGAAAAAATCCAACTTCCCTTTACAAGGAAAATTTTTCAACAATAGATATTTTTAAAACAAAAATGGCTCTAGCGATTTTGGTTGAAGTAACACATGTTGCAAGATTTTTACAACATATTTTATTGTATAGCTTGAACTTTCTGGGACTGTCGTAAGATAAATTTGGCATAACTGGTAAATCGTTATGAGATGGACAAACTTTTACTGCAGAAATGATAGATCTTTCTAAAACAATAAATTACGTCATGCAATTTTTGTAGAGTGAAACATTTTACTGATACCGATGTTAGTTTTTTATTCATTTTACAAATAAGACCGTTATGCATGTTTCTGGGGTTTCTTCCAAAATATATCTACTTTAATAAATTTGATGTGTTGATTCCAAAACTGTAATCAGTTTTTTTTCTACTACATACCAGTTTTGCACAATTAGTAGTTATACCTAAAATGTTTTATTTTAGTTCTGTGCATAAATATATTGTATGGGACTGAAAAGAAACCAGTAAATGAAGAAACAATACTGATTTAAATGTTGGAATTAAAGTGCTTAACAACAATATAAAAATATAACAGTTTAACAGACAACAATATCTGCCTTATTATTTTAAGTCTAATCTCTGCAAATTTAGTTAAGTCCATAACTGCTTTTCAAATAGAATCTGTTTTTGTGATAGGCATTTATATACATATTTTGAGAATTTGAAGCAATACGTCTTCCAGAAAGTGTAAAACTACCCTGATATATTTTGTCATATATGTGGCATTTTTTTTGTTCGAAAGAGAAGACAAATTGTTAAAAATTTTGCTAAAAAGGCCTACAAAGCCTAATTTCATATGAAGCATGGAGATCTTGACAAAAAATGGGCTCCAAAAAAGTATGTCATACCTGTGTAGAATAACTAAGGAAGTGGAGTAAAGGAAAAAAGCTAGTATACCCTTTGCTATTCCTATGACCTGGCATGAACCTCGAAACCATGTGGATGATGCTATTTTTGAGTTCGTGATGTTACAAGCTACAACACAAAAATATAAAAGAAATCACTGATCCAAATTTGTCAACAAAAAGACCCGTAGTACATGGTATTGGTCTTCCTGTGTCGTCTCCAATAGAAGCATTTGGAAAGAAATCATCAGATTCTGTAAAAAGTTCTCAACATATCAGCAGTGATTTAGATATAGAACTAGAATAGGAATTTCATCAACCTCAACAATTGACAGAGGCAGTACTTAATGATTTGGTTAGAGACTTATATCTTCCTAAGGATGCCGCTGAATTATTGGAATCCAGACTAAAAGAAAAGCATCTCACTCCAGGAATATCATTTTCTTGGTACAGACACCGTGAAGAGGAATTTGTTCCACATTTCTCCCAGGAAGAAAATCTTACATGTTGTCACGATATTCGTAGTTTAATGTTTGCCTTGGGAGCTCCTGCATATATTCCTCTAAAGTTAGTCCGAAAGGTATACCCTTGTATAATGGAGATAAATTTGCATCAATTCCAGTAACCCCTTCAGTTCACCTCAAGGAAACATCATAACTTAAAATTACTTCTAGAATGAGTCAAATATAAGGAACATAAGTGGAATGTATATGGAGATTTAAAAGTTATTCGCATGTTACTAGACCAGCAATTGGGCTACATTAAAATGCCATGTTTTATTTGTGAAAGGGATTGTAGAGCCCAACCCGATCACTGGACAAGAAAAAATGTAAGCAGAGAGACAGTCTCATACCAGTAAACAGATATGTAATTTATGAGTGTCTTGTGGACTCCAAAAATGTTTTTACCACCTTTGCACATAAAATTAGGCTTAATGAAGCAATATGTGAAGGCTTTGAATAAGGATGGCAACTGCTACTAATATATTTGCAAGAATTTCCCTGGAATATCTGATGCTAAAATTGAAGAGGGAGTATTTGTTGGTCCACAAATTAGGAAGTTGATTTCTGATAACCCATTTGAAGAAACAATGACAGATACTGAAACACAGGTATGGATTGGATTTAAGAGTGTCATCAAAAACTTTCTGGGAAATTATAAGGAATCAAATTACACAAAATATTGTACAAAATATGCTTGAGAATTTTCAAAAGCTGGGCTGCAATATGAGTGTGAAAGTGCATTTCCTGCACTCTCATTTGGACTTTTTCTTCCAGAAATTCTCGGCAGTGTCATTCAGGAGGAGGGTGAAAGATTTCACCAGGACATTAAGGAAATGGAAAGACGCTACCAGGGAACATGGAATGTGAATATGATAGCTGATTGTTGCTGGTCGCTGAAAAGAGATGTATCAAATTCTTTCCATAGTAGGAACTCTTCAAAACGTTCATTTCGTTTCAAGGCAGTATGTGAATAACTGGTTAAATGTTCAAACTTAAGTAATGATGTGAAACATTAGTTAATTTTGAAGGGTCTTGTGTTCATAGCTATGGATTTATTAGCTTATGTTTAATATTATAAAATAAATTCGACAGAGGATAGTATAAAAATGCATATTCTACTATTTCCTATATTTTGAAAGATATGAAGAATAACTAAGTTCATATTCTGATTCAGCAAACTCAAATTAGGGATACTGACCTATTAAAATATAAACCCCAGACAAAAAGTTAAATTTTGCAGATTAGTGTAATTAATGTTCTCAAATGAGAGGACGCTATTCGTTTTCTAAAGCTCTGGACACGCAAAGAGAATGGTATGCCAAAACCATCGCATAGCAACCGGCGATTAAAAGGTTTGGCTATCGATTAGTCCTACCGGTGAAGTTTAACGAAATATATAAACCATTTTTGTATATATTGATTCATGTAATATGAAGTACATAGGAGGGAATTATTGTTGGCATAGTTTCTATGAATACAGAAAGTCTTGTGAATGCACACATAAAAGTTTTTCTTTTTCTACCGCTTAAAACAAGACGTCTGTTAAATACCAAACTAGGTCACGTAGAAAATGAAGCTAGTTACAGTGAAGCAATAGGTATTATACAAATATAACTATTTGTAACAAAAACACTTCTCTTATCTTAAGAAAATGTCAATTTTTCTTATTAATTGAATTAGTTGAGACGATTTCACTAACTCTTGCTCGCGTCCTCAGTCAACAGTTAACTCAGTGTGTAGACTGAAGACGCGAGCAAGGGTTTGTGAAATCGACCTCAAGTAATCCAATTAATAAGAAAAATTGACATCATTTCCTTAAGAAAAGTGACGTTTTTCAGTTACAAATAGTTTATTTGTATAATACTAAACTAGGTATTCAATTTCACATATTCTAAAAATCAAGCACAAAGGATTTCAAGAAAATCTTGAAGTACCAAAGTAACCCTTATTAAAAAATATAGCAAAAATTGTTTTAGTGATTTTTTTAAATCACCAGTGTTTTGTAACATTTTAGGATAAATAGCAACCTTCATTCTAAATGACGATAGACGAAATAAACACAAATTTTAAGCGTTTCATTAAGGGACAGAATGTATATGAAATATTTTTTCCCTTTTTCTTTCTTTTATTTCTTTTTCTTTTCTTAATTTGAGCATTTCCAGGATATTCTTTTGCATTGAATTTTCAAATAACTTATTGAATTGTATTTTTCTAAAAGCGGGATAAATGTGAAAGCCACTAAATGGCAACATGATCTTTAAAAATCTATGTATCACTATTTCAGCATGTAAATCTGTATTGAAAGTTTACCTGAAATAGTATTACACAGAATAATTTGAATAACATGAAGAAAGAAATTCGAGTGAATGCAACATAGATTTCGATTGAAGTATCATATACTAAGATAACATTTTGACAATTATAGCGTAAGAGATACACATCTTACTGCATAATATGTGTTTTTATACATAACTACTTCTTTGCTATTGGTTTGGCTCTGCCAAATGTGCCCCACTCTTGGTTCTTAAAAAAGAACGGAATTTGAAAACCATCATCGCCAACAGCGAAATCTTAAAACATTTGACTACCGTTTAAAGACATTTCCTGACAGCCACAACAGAATTGTCATTGAGTGGAAAATGTGTGCAGAATACACAGGTTATTAGTTGAGCGTACTAGTTCTCTACCTTAGATTAGATAAAATAGATGGAACATAATACCACTTCAAAAAGAAAAATGCTTTAGTCATCAAAATTAGGAGTATCAGAACATCCTGATTTCCTTGGTTGTGGTTAAACATAAAGATATAAATTATTCTATCCACAAAGTATATTTTAGAAGCCTTTCGAATAGTTTGTAAGTTAGGTTTATCTGAAGTTCATTACAAGAAGGCAACTTTGCTAATAAACCTTACGGTCGTAAATATGAGGTTGACGTTTGAAACGCATTGGTCATTATGCAGGTTCCACAAAAGGCAAGTTACTTTACTGTTCTAAGAGTCCTTCATAAATGCAGTGCGTGCTAAGCGACGCTAGGTAATATAGATAGTATCAGCCCTAACGCTGTGGCCATAAGAACTCACTAGAATAACGATATTTTTATATTTTTACCGCTGTAGAGTTGCATGTTCCGCAGATCGTTTTGCATCATTAAACACAGTAGCATTATCACATTCAGTATACCATTTTGGGAATTTAAAAGCATACCATAAAGGCGTACCAGCTATTCTCTGTTTATGTACACGCGGCTTGTTTATATCACACAAAACGAAAGAAAGAAGTACCGACCCAACAGTTTTACATCATGGCCGTATAAAACGAAACAAAAAGTCGACAAAAGAGGAAAAGAAATGGGCGTAATGCCTTTGTTTGGGCGTGTGTCGTTCTTTTCAGCTCGTAAACTTATTTCCCACCCATTACGTCTTCTTTTTTATTCTTTGGAAAGCATCCGCAGACATTACGCACGGAATGGTTGAAGACTGTGGTGCTTAAACGACGGTTTAGCAAATAAGATGACATTCTAGTTTCTCTTATCAGGAGAGTAGAATGCGCTAGAAGAAGGGCAACGACATTAAATGTGAACCTTTGGAGGAACGGCCTCTGTTGATAGAATAATTCGTGACTCATAGTTTTCAGATATCAGCCTCTTGCAACTTTTTGAAACCTTGATCATGTGGGAAATACCCATGATGAATTACTAAGCTGGGTAACAACAAATTAAATTAACGAGTGGGCTTATTTAGAACACGTTTGCAGAGACTTATAGTAGCCAGAAATTAATTTCTTACTATATGCATATTGTAGGTGTGCATAGTGTTGCACGTCATCTTACCTTAAAGAACCCTTGTGTCAAATAAAACTTATGTACCTTGAATTTTCTGGCATCTTTGTATGAGATTTTTTAACATGAACACCAGAGCATATTTTCTGTTTTTCAGTATCCTCAATTTTTTTTATCTTATCCCCTTCCAGAAACTCTCTCTCATTTACGTCCCCGCTTCTGACCTTCTAGCTCCCATATCAACTTGTAAATTGCGCTTTAATTTACACATCCAGGATCCCCGCCCCCCTTAGTTTTTTCTTGTGTGTCTAAACTCGGATTAATAACGTAATATCCCTAAATCTGTTTACGATAAATGCTTTTGTCTGTGTTTTTGTTTCTTTCCCTTCACAGGATATGAATCGCAAAGGGTTATTGCAATATTATAATATAAAGACTGTTAAAGGGGTGTGTATAGTGAGTTGGGAAGTCCTTTAGTTACAGTTAGCCCAGAAAGTATTCGTACACCACCTAAATGAACAAAACAATAGGTGTCTTTTCAACATATTTATTTATGAAACTTGGTAAGTTTGTAAAATTATACGGTTTGTGTATTTATTTACCTATTCCTATCGCAATTTTGCTGGAAGCTTTCTAGAATCAGTAGTTTTATACGGTAATATTGGATGATACCGTAAACTTGGCACAGAAAGTATTCGTACACCAAAGATATGTAGATTGAATACTGTGTTTATATTATAAGCAAACTCTCCTTCTTGGACAGTCTGCGTTTAGCTGTTTCAAGCAAGTAGTCTGCACTCACTAGTCTGACATCGAACACAGTAGGTTGCAGAGGTAACGTAAAATGGGCCGAAGAGACAAGAAACTACGTCATAAGAGAGAAAAATAGTAACTAAGCTACATAGTGAATTCAAAACATTTTTGAAGATATCTCAGATAGCGGAGAGACCAATCAACCATTCAATCCATCATTGAAATAGAAGGAATCAGAAAATTTGTTCTAAATACACACAGGAGTGATAGAGCTAAGGTCCTCAAGGTTAGCGATGAAAGCCGCATTCTTCGCTGCATTAAAAATATCCACAAATGACTGCTCTTCAGATTGTTGCTGAGTTGCAGAAGGCAGGAATTAATGTTTCAGCGAGCACTTTGAGAGCTGTTTACAATAAGAAAGGGTACAACGGCAGAGCAGTGCGTAAGAATTTCTATGTCAGCCCACAGAACAGTAAAAAATACCTAGAACTCGCTCGTAAGTACCATGATAAGTGTGTGGACTTCTGGGAAAAAGTTGTATGAACAGATGAAAGCTTGTTCAAGATATTCGGTGCGGATCGCAGTCGCAAAGTATGGAGGAAAAAAATATGGAGCTGGAGCCAAAAATTCTTCTTTCCAAAGTAAAGCACGGCAGAGAATCCGTCTTTGTCTCAGGGTGTACAGTGGCCGACATAAGTATTCAAATAATATAACATGTAACATTGCAGGTACTATAAATACTGTAATATTTATTTGGCAGCGTTGAATTGTTAAACATAAAACATTAATCTTTAGTGTCTCGAAAACAATATTTAAAATATCACTTTCATGTATTTATTACAAAATCTGTACTGTGTTTATTCTATTGTCGCTCTTATTGGAGGACATAGGTATTAGAACTTACCCAATCGAACAGAGAAAAAGGTGGTTGGACGTAAAGTTATTCAGCCGATTGTGAACTCACAGGTAATATGGGACGTAAAGGTACGGAGACAACGGTGACAGAGAGGAATATCGTGATAAATATGTACAAATAAATCTCTCTCTGAAATTGCCAGAACCATTAACAGAACTAAAACTACAGTGTTCTGCATAATTCAACGCTTCAAACAGACAAATACTGTTATAAATAAACCTAGAAATGGCGCTCCTTCTAAACTCACCGCCAGAGACAGGATGCAAATAATAAAAATGGTGAAGCAGAATCCGAGAGTCACTGCATCTGAGATTAGAGGAAGTCTTGAGGAATATTCTGGCATCGTGGTTCACAGCAGAGTAGTTGAACAGGTTTTAAATAGTACTGGGAGCAATACCCGCTTCCTAGGGAGAAACCATATGTTAATAAAGTGAATAAGAAAAAGCGTATAGAATTTCCTAAACAGTGTGTGGTTAAACCAACAGAATTCTGGGATAAGCTTCTCTGAACGGACAAGAGAAAATTCTGCTTAGACAAGAGTGTTGGACTTCCTAAATAGTAGAGACTGCCAAATACAGAATGTGAACCTAAGAACATGGTAGCTACAGTGAAATATGGTGGCAGTAGTACGATGGTATGGGGCTGTATAGTATTGGGGAACTGGTGTTCATAAATGGGATCATGGACAAATTTGAATACAAGAGGATTCTTGAAAAGAATCTTAAAAAGAGTGCAGAGAAGCTGGGATTAGGGCATGATTATTACTTCCAGCAGGACAATGATCCGAAGCATACTGCTGAAATGGTAAGGATTTGGATCGTGTACAACACTCCTCACACTTTGAAGACACTGCCCCAATCTTCATATTTAAATCCTATAGAGAACATCTGGAAGGAACTCGAGGAGCGTGTGAGGAAGCATCACATAGGAAGCAAGGACCATCTGAAAGAACATCTTTAAACAAAGTGGAGAAATATGGACTCTGCAATCACTAAACAACACATACAGACAATGTCCAAACGATTATCATCAGTAATTCAAAGAAAGGGGATGATAACTAAATACTAGCTGTTTTCTGTTCGTATACTTATGTCCAGATGTAAAGTAACCATTTTATTTTTCCTTGTAGTACAATTTAGTTTCAGTTGCTATTTATGAGTTTATATATTTAATGGAAGGCTCAAGTTAATTTTTTACCAGTTGTATTTACGTATGCTTACTCTGCGTATCTTTAAAATAATATAAGTAATAAATATGTTTACGTTTGAATACTTATGTCGGCCCCTGTATAAGCGCATCAGGTGTCGGCAATCTGCATGTTATGGAGGGAATAATGCATCACAGGAAGTACATGGGTATTCTTAAGCAAATGTTGCATGCAAGTGTGGAGTAAATTGGCCTGCAAGAAGACTAAATGCTTATGCAGGATAATGATCGAAAACATACTGCGTTAATACACAACTGTGGATATTAAACAATGTTCCAAAAGAGCTTCATATCCCTCCTCAATCTCCAGATATTAATCCTATTGAACAAGTGTGAAGTATCCTTGGAAAATGCGTAAGTAAAAGAGCAATTTCCATCAAAGAAGCACTGAAAATTGCTCTTTCGGAAGAATGGAACCGAATAGCAAAGGCGGAGGTTAAAAAACTTGTCCATTCCCTACCAAGGAGACAAGAGGCTATAATTAAAGCTAAGAGGTGCCCAACGAAGTACTGAATAACAGTATTTTTGTTGTATTGTGTATTGATTTTATGAGTGTACGAATACTTTTGTAAGTTAATTTTATTTTTATACAAGTGACATTTTGTTTGTATATTGTTGCTATTTTCGTATAAAATGTAAATTATTTTGAGAATGCATTAGTTTTAATTTTAATTGCTTTACCCTCTCTTCGTATTCTCCACTTAATTGATTAACATTAAAAACTATTGGACAGTAGTCAGTAAGCTTTAATTTGCCATTTAAATACTCAACATAATATTAATTTTCCTTAAAGTTTTATTGGGGTACCAATAACTTCTGTTCTGAGTGTAGATAATATACCGAGAGATGTTTCGCAAGAGCTAGGGTAGTATTTTGGGAGCTCATTCAGGTTTATGTAACTGTTAACTGTAAGGGGAAACGTTTGCATATTTCAAAGACATTCTATCGTTCCTTATGGCTGAATCAGAGGTATGTGATTAATGAATAAAGGAGGCGTTAAAAGCTTGGTTTTGTTTATAACTTCCCCATACCAAGTAGTGTTTATAATAATTGATACTGTTACTTAACATTTGAACCCAGACTGGACTACCTCGTGGAGGATTAAGGGACAGTATATCTACTTCATTTTAAATCTAGAGTGACATCACAACAAAGGTGTTCCTAGCGGTAAAGCGTAACCAATTCCTATCACTTGATTTACTCCACTTAGGAAGATATCCTGATGTCTGATTTACTTACATTAGATATAAATTGATGTCCACTGAATGGAAGAAGGGTAGCAATGAATTCACTCCAGCCAATAAAGGATATGACAATAAGAGCGGTGGTGAGATACAACGAGTGTTGCAATGTTCTTGGCGATGATAGATATGGCGGTTACCCCTTCTAACGACACTTATTCTGCAGTTGGCGATGTCTTTCTAATTTTAAAATATACTAAACTCACCAGGTGTCAAGTCATATGGTACTTCTCCTCTTTCGTGATCACCAAAGCGGAAAGCTAGGGAAAACAAAAGGGAAAACTGGTTCCAACTAAGACTGTGGTAGAACTACTGTAGTTTTGTAATTTATAATTTATTTCTCATCTTTTCTTTTACATTATCAAATGGAAATACAAAATCAAGATTACAATTATAAAATCCATAATGGAAAACACCGTATATTCCTAAATCCTGAAGATCCTATCATGTTGCCTACCATTGAATAATAATTCGGTCCCCGTACACCTAACCCTAGGTTTTTGTGTATTGGAGGCCTCTACTCCTTTTTACCCATTTTTCCGTGTCACCTATCCTACTCTACATTGTTTCTTAATTGTTCTTAGCCATCTCTCTTTAACTTTCCCTAAATAATTCCCTATATTTCTCCTGTTCCTTTCCCCTTTTACTGACAATTTTTTTTCGAATGACTACTTCACTCCCTAAATTGTCCCATATACGTAGCCAGGTCAGCTCTCTCCATATCTTACTGTAGTTAAATGGAGGAGAGTTTCTGTGTTCACACCTTCAGACCTGCTTTAAAGAGATACGTGAGAATACTTTAATAATAAGTAGCAGACGCCTCATAAATTCATGTGTAATGACACAAGTTAATAAAACGAGTGCAGGGATAGCATGGATTATTTCTTCTATACGTGTAAATAGACAAACGATGATTTACAGGAACGCAATTCTAGGCATGCCACAACAATGCGTCAAATAAACACTCTACGCGGCATAGCTAACCAGTAAGGAACACTTAATGAGCTCCTCTCTGGTAGGAGGCCCTTGTCCTAATGGGACATCCCGGGCTTACCTGAATTCACTTCTATTGTACTGATACAAAACTTGATGGATCAGGGGACGCGGAATCAGCATAAAGAACAAAACAGCAGCAAGGAAGGGATAAAGGGTGGTGAAGGCAACTTGGAAGTTAGGTCAGAAGAAGATGGCGAAGAGAGTAAGGAGGGAAACGTTGACATGCGAAGGAGAGAGAGAGCGAGAGAGAGAGAGAGAGAGAGAGAGAGAGAGAGAGAGAGAGAGAGAGAGAGAGAGAGAGAGAGAGAGAGAGACAGAAGGGATGCCAACACAAAAGGTAAGGGTAGCGGATGACGTGTAGGTTAACTCATATATAATAGCAAGAGCACTGGATCAGTTCCGAAGAATATATATATATATATATATATATATATATATATATATATATATATATCATCATCATCATCATAACGGTATAAGCCTTTTGGCTTGTTCCGACTTCAAGGAAATTGATCGGACCATCTCATTCGTGGCCTGCCAACATTTCTTCTACAGGTTTATACTTGTATGCTATTTGTGGTGTACGGTCTTCGGTCATTCTCTGCACATGATCTTGCCATTTTTGCCTGTATGCAATAATTGTTTCATTTAGACTCTGAATTTCCAATTCTCTTCTAATATCCTCGTTTCTTTTCTTGTCTCTGAGTCCATAATCTGCCACCTGCCTCAGAAATATCATCTCAGCAGCCTCCACTTTCTTCTGCTGTGAGATAGTCAAGACCCAATTTTTGCAACCATAAAGCAGGTTTGGAATCGCCATTATTTTATACAGTTTTAACAAAGTTTGACGATTGCAATTTTTAAAAGAGCTTTTTATTGTGCCACATATTGTTTGGAATTTGTTTATTTTGTTTTGTATATCTCTATTACTGGTATATGATACAATATAGCCAAGAAAATTAAAATAACCTTGTTGTTGGGTTTATCATTTATGCAAATTTTTGTTCTCAAATGGTTCGTTCCTATAAAAGCCATTATTTTTGTTTGTTTCATATGAAATTTGAAGATTATATTCTCTTGTAATATTATTTAATTCATGTATGGCTCTTTGTAAGTTATCCGCAATTAAAATCTGGTCATCAGCAAACAGCAATGTGTCAACATTTCTCCCCTTTATTTTAAAATGCGTTCTGAGCATAGTTTGCCATCGTACAACTGCGCCATTTATATATATATATATATATATATATATATATATATATTAATAATGTTTAAATATATATATATTAATTAGGGTAGGTAACAATGGACACCCCGGTCTTAGTCCTAAATTAATCTCTACTATTGGATTTCTCCAATTTAAATTTTGTATTTATATACACACTTTGTACAGTTGCTACTAAATGTTGAGGAATTCCATTTTTAATCATTATTTCCAATAGCGGATTTCTTTTTACTTTATCAAAAGCTTTTATATATAAAAGCTTTTATATATGCATACATATATACATATGCGTGTGTGAGTCTGTGTGTGTGCGTGCGTGCGTACGTGTGTGTGTGTGTGTGTGTTTCGAAATTGCACCGAACGAATATAGTCGTTTCGCAGTTTATAACGTAACTAGTCCAAATTTCGATGTCGAGGCTTATAAATTCTCTTGGGTATAATTTTATTCAGCATTAAATATTACTTTATTTTGTGATTAGGCAGCGCAGGAATCACTGTTGTACGAACCTCAAATGTTGTTCCTGGGACGCACTGGTCACGAAAACAAAAGCATTACTTAACCTTTTGCAGTGACCCAAATTTAGCTCTCAGGTAATAGGGCAAATGGCAGTTACTTGGAAAAGGTCGATAATTACTAGCACAGTTCCAAGGTTGCTTATTTTGTTATCTTAATTGTACAGTACTTTGAACCAGTTACTGTAAAATAAGCAGGTTCTTTTTCAGTTACAAATATGTTATGTAATATTATTAAGCACAGTGAAATAAAATGCTTGTTTAATTGCATAAGACATTTAGTTTTGGTTGACTTTATCTACAATTCTTTGATATTGTTCTCTGTTCTTTTTATCTTTTAATGCTTCTATCCTCGATCTCTATTTTTCGTCATCGACTGTTATAACGGAATGTTGAACATGTTAAACCCTCATAAACAAATAACTGAGAAATAGCTTCTTTATTGCGGTTTCATAAGCCAAAGAAATTCTTAACAGTAGCAAACTACCATGGAGTATACCGGTATGTTTACCAACAGCTACAGCACGCGACACGGTGTGTCAGCTGCCTGCGAACTTCAATAGTGTGAGGCCCTTGGTGTTGTTCCTGTAACTGCCTAATCCATACTCATTATGGAGCATTATATTTTCATGCGGATGTATTGGCGATAAAAACTGTCTATATGTGTCACAGAGAAGCTGAGCAACTACTTCTGCATATTCGTTCGGTGTCGTTTTGAGTTTTTGAGTTTTCGGTGAGTTTTTGACCAATTCGAATCGGTAAGATAGGACAACGGGAGAAATAGACTAATTGGATGGGAAGTGAAAGTGAGCTAAATAAGGAAGAAGGGATATTGGAGGATGAAAAGAATATGAAACGGACAGAAGTGGGAAATAATATTAAGACTATATAGGGAACAAAAGAGCACAAAGGAGTTGGAAACATTAACGTGGGTGACAAGACGAGGAAATTGGGTTAAGAATACATAGTAAAATTGGAAGAGGAAAGGCGTAATGAGTAGTAGCGAAAGTAGTAATGGTATGCTGTAGGCGGAAAGGAAAGTAGGAAAGAGTATCAATAAGAAGAATTGCAATTGAATGTAGAAATTGTTAAAAGAGTGGGTTAATAACACGATAATGTCAGGAATTAAATCATAACGGTCAAGGAAAGATACAATTTTGGAATTAATGAAAAAGTGATACAAGATAGACAAAGGAGAACATCGACAATGCCGAGAAAAGAATTGGGTAAAACTGCAAGTGAAGTTGAGGGAATGTTATGTACAGTGAAAGGGAGGCTGTAGTGAAGTAGAGAAACTAGCGGCGCGTATGATGAAAATGGAATAATAAGAGTGAAGCTGATACCGAAATTAAGGGGTGAAATGTATGAAGAATCGTAATGGATTTCAAAGGAGTCTTGCATGTTTGTTACGACGCGAACAGGTGCAGTTGGTTGAGTTGTTACAACAAAAGAAATGTAAGAAACAGCGTCCTTAGCAGATTTCTAAAGGGTAGCACTTGAATTTGTTGAATGGGCTATTCTTCGGAGGCTTAATAATGGCATGACAAAATAGCCACAAAGGGAATCTTTGTGTGTATAGAGGGCTTCCAGAAAGTGAAAGTGACACACACATTCACGCGCAGCTGTGAGGACAGTGAGTCCGAGGCGTGAAGCCTATTAGGGCAGTCAACATCTTCTGACTTGGACGAGGCAGACCAGAAGTGATCGAGCAATAAGCATTCCACCTTCAGTAACTTAAAACAGTGATATTGGTCGGCAACTTCGAGTTTAATGTAATAATAAAAGAAGTAGTCAATAAACCAGTTTGAAACGGGCATTCCAGCGTCATTAAAACCATCACTCTCATACATATCCACGCATACCCGGAGATTATCCTCATTGCTTTACCCTCAGTTAAACACCATTTGCTTCGAATTGTAGCGCCAACATGGAGCTTTGCTCGCCAATAATCGCTTCAAAGCTCAGAAGAAAGGAATTTGAGTAAAGATAGGAGATAAAAATGAAGTGAAAATTAATGTGGAGAGGGTGAGCAGCAAAAACTGCACATCGATTGAAAGTAGAAATGGGAAAGGGTTACCATTCACAATACAACAGTGTTCGGAGGCGTGGAACTCCAGGGTAAATTTAAAGTACTCTAGGTAGAGCAAAGTTATGATATGTACGCAATCAAGTTCTTTCTTTGTTCACATCTTTGATATTAAGAAAATGGGTACATCAATGATATTATCCAAGTTGTTCTATATTTTGTTACAACGGTGTTTTATTTTATTTTCGTTCTGTCCCATTTAGTTCATCCTTGTGCTGATCTAACAAACTTAAGTTTTGCTGATTATATCTTGGTTTTATTATCAGTGGTTGTTTTCCAAATTTCTGCAATATGTATAATGGTACAAACAGCTATTGCTGCATGTAATTTTATTCTCGTGTTCCTTCTGGCCTACCATTTTAGTTTCGCGTTATTTTTGTTTTTGTAATTAAAATTGGTTATCCTTTGGTTTACTTCCCTCTCTTTATCAACCATTAATTCATATCCCAGGAAGTTATATTTTGATTTCTGTTCAGTAATCCTGTTTTCCATTACTATTTAGAGTGTATTGTGAATGGACATTTGAAAGTTATTACTTTCGTTTTCTCTATACAGACTTCCATAGCATTCTTTATTATTTCTTGTATGACAGGGGAAGACAGGTAATGGCGATGAGACGTGAGCTCCATCAGCTCTAGCCGGAAAAATATGCCCCCGAACGAAAGGCAGGCTAACGTGTGACGTCACCGCGCTGATTTCTGCTGCTCAAGAGGAAGGAAATAGTTTGATGTGTTGGGGATCCGACAGCGTAGGAAAGATAGGAAACTATCGGGTATTAATAATATGTACAACTTACATCTTGGGCGTTGTAATATTAATGCTGACTGCCCGCCTCGGTAGCGTAGATGGTAGCGCGTCTGCCTCATGCTCAAGAAGTCCACAGGTTGGAATCTTGGTTAGGGTGAGTTACCTGGATAAGGCTTTTTCCGGGGGTTTCCCTTATCCTGAAAGACGAATGTAAGGTAGCTCAAAGCTCCATGGACTACGGACTCATTTGAGCAGCATTTCACCCATTTCATTCATCGTCCGATATGGCGTAAAGTTGGAGGACGTAAATTACACACATAAAAAAGCTGACTGCTTCTGACTGCTTTAATCATACAATTGGCCACAGTTTATAAACAATTACATTTTGGTTCTGTGCTATGAGAAAATATATAGAACTTCAACTCGTAGTTTATCTGAAAGTCAGGCATGTTATAAAGTGAATAAAATAAAACATAAAGTCATTAAAATAAAACATAAAGTAACTTTCTCTGCAAATTAAAGGAGACCCATTCAGAACAAAATTACGTGGGCATTTTCCGAGTCTTTCTGTTTTCTTTTTCTTTAAATAGTTTTTCAGTATTGTAATCGAAGGCTGCATGTTAGATTGTGATCCGACAAGGTACTTCGGGGTTTGGACCTAGCTAATTTAATAACAGAGAAAATTGGTCGCACACATAGGTCGAGCCAAACATACACAATGTCTTTGCGACAAATGAATACAACCTCGGAAATATGCTTTTGGGGACATATTTGGGAAAATCAGCCAAGTCTTTCTTGTGTGTGTGTGTGTGTATTTGTCCTTCAATAAATTGTCACATTATAAATTTAACAATTGCATTTGGTACGTGGCAGCTACATTGTTGCCATCGAGTGCGCTACACCTGACTAAACCCTCATATTCTGTACTCACAACGCCATTTATATAGGCAAATTGGTATTACACGGTTCTTGCTTGACGCCGCACGCACTGTAGGCCTCGCTGCCGGCTGAAATACGCCGCAACTCTCGAAGCTGTCCTCTGTTTTGTAAACATACATACATTTTGATATTATGTATGCCAACTACTCCTTTGTGAAATTAAATGGTTAAAAATAAAGGCATCATCAGCTTATGGAAGCTTCAAGAATTATTTGAGGAGCAACGTTCACAACAATGTTCGTCATAAATTCGCGACTAACAAAAATTTAGGCATCTTTTGAAATAGTATATACCGCGTAGCTCTATACTATCCTGAAAATAATTGATTTCTAATAACGTAACACTATTATATCAACCCAAAACCTCTATAAAACAGGTGCATCATTTTTATTATGATATCCTTTAAAATTATTTGGCGAAGTTGTCATTTATTCGACTTGTCATCATCGATATTTGCATGCAAGTACCGGAGTTTATAATTGTGTAAGAGTCACCTACGTTATGTGTTTCATGGTACACTTGCGTACAATTCATTTTGACTTTAAGCGAAATGTCAAACAATTCCTTCCAATGCAATACCACCACGCCTTCATTCTAGATAAAACGGTTATAGTTTGTTTCTAAGTTAAGTGTACTCCAGAAGAAATCTGTTTGGTAGGCAGTGGATTCTCATTCATCATTACTTCCTTTCCATAATTTTCCGTTCATATAGCCTTCTCATCGTAGGGTGTGCTTTTAGGTTTCGTTGTGTATGGCGGTGCAGAAGAGAGGGCGTACATGGAGTCAATGGTACGATTACGCTTAGTGGACACTAGGAGGCTGCTAGGTTAATGGGTCCTTCATTTCCCGCTCTAGATAGCTCCAGAAGTAATGCCCATCTTCATGCCAGCATATTTTAAGGACTTTGCACGACTTGTGGCCCCTCATTCCATGGCCTATGAGACCTTTGCTTCATGCCTTCTTCCTAGGGTTAGGGTGGTAACCATAGTTGTTTAATGAAGGAGTAAATTCACGATCTGTCTCCTTAAGTATATCACATACTTCTATAAAGAGAAAAGATGTATAAAAATCCGTAAGCGTTGGAAGTTTAAAATGCTGGGGTATTGAAATTTTCCCTCTTCAGGAGGTGCAATTAAGCAGACTAAGGGAGAAACAAATCGAAAGAATTCCGAATAAGAATGAGGCAAATAAACAAGTCAGGGTTTTGGTCTATAGTGTACATGGTTGTAAAACAGCTGTTATATAATACAGGTTATCCCGAGAAACTCAATTTCAGTAATTCTCCTGGACGAGGAAAAGTAGAAGGAACCCAAATATAGAATCCCCTGTAAGAGTTGTGATAGATCATAATTCTCTACGTACAAATAAAATAGTTATTAGTGAAGTAATAGCAGTTTCTTGTGATACACCTGAAGCTGGAAACAAGCGTATCGAATTTTCCAGAAGCCTTAAAGGAAATATGAGTAAACAGAGTGTGTACTAAAATGGATTTGCTAATAAATTTGCAAACTATCAGAAGTGCACGCGCGCGCGCAAACACACACACACACACACACACACACACACACACACACATATACACACACACACACACACACACACACACACAGTCTCTTTCGTGGTAACCGAAAACTTTTGATGATCTTTTTGTATTTTGAGTAACTTATTGGTATAATGGAAACTTGAAATCTGTACCTGCACTTTTAAAGAGAGGGATGGCGAAGAAGATACAGCACAATATATAATTTTGCCTTTCCAATCTAGAATGTCCAATCCAAAACGCGGAGTAGGTAGTATAGCGACGCCAGAGAATAAGCTATATGAAAATTTAATAGAAGGCACAAAATAAAGCTCTCGAAATACTTCTCCTTTCACTTTTTACAAGTACTATATAAACATGTATGATTCCGAGTACTGACAAATCTTAGACTCATAACTTAATGTTATTATCTAAACAAAAGGGTTGATTTGTGGGCTTTCAAATGTAAGTTGCGCTGAAGGAGGAAGAAAATGAAGGCAAATGTGATGGAAGGGAAAAGGGTTAGTGAGAGAATGGAGTGAAATGAAACAGAAAGGGAAAAGATAGGGAGAGGGAGATGTTTAGAGATGCAAACAAAAATACGGTGAGGGATAATAATAACGGGAATGAAGCAGCTGGTCCTTCTGATTTGTATGTGCACTGTACACTATAACGAAAAATAATAATTGGTAGACTGGCAAACTTTTTGGCTTCCCACCCAGAGATTCTGTAGTGAGTTCCTGTAATCGATTCTGGCAATGACAATTTAATTATACCTTCCATAATGTTTGAAAGTATACCTGTAGAAATGAATGTGAGAAATCTGTAGCTTAAAGAGCTTCTTTTTTCATCAATTGTTACTCAAACTATATGTTAATGATAAGATCGATTAATATAAACAGAGCTTTAGAATTAAAAGAACGTATATGAGCGCTGCTGGAACGGCTACCATGGATTTATCTTCGTTAACAGAAACCTCTCAGATAACACACTGATTATTCCTTTAAGAGCGAGAGGGGTACTGACGCGCCTCCAGTTCGTGTGCTAAGCACCAATGAAATTAGCAGGAATCACTAATGACAGATATTTACTCAACGTGGAGTAATCAGTGCGTTATCTGAGAGGTATCTATTACCAAAGATAAATTCATGGCAACCGTTCCAGCAGCGCGACTATAACAAGTTTAACTGACAAACTTGGATGTAAGATTTCCCAATTAACTATAGTGATGTTAAATGCACATAAATAAAACAATTATATGAATGCCTACTGATTCCCAATCGATAGTTATTTTCTTCCACAAAAACAAACACAAGTTAGCATTGCTGTATTCTCAAGTTTGTGAACATTGTTTTTGCCGAAATGCTCGTGATCACCTACTAGTACACTATGATGCTTAAATTTTTATTGAGATAATAGCGGTAGTGTTAGTGCATATGCGCGTAATGTGCTCGTTAGCAACCTATACCCCTGGATTCATACTACAGGTTAAACATTGTTTGTTCTAACAAATGAATGGTAACTATTTGTGGTGATCGCAGTTTTAATTTCTCGCGCTGCTTTCTTGTCTGAGTACATGTTACTAAGGTATTCACATAGAATATTTGAACATAGTTTGGGCACGATTGCTGCAGGTAGCAGTACCCGAGAAAGTTATATAGGTAGTATGCTGTCTCACTACTTATTTTGATTTATTGCAAATAATAATGAACTAGATTAAAAAGTATTTCATATGAACGTAACACACTACAGCATCCTCTGAAAGTTTGTCAGTTGAATTTTGTGAGAGCCTAACAATTATGTGTGGGAAGCTCTAATCTTTCTTTCAAATAACGTTGCCCTGCTGACATGTATCCTTCCGCGTGCTACTACCTTCCCTTTTACCCTATTTGGCTAATGTTTTCGGCGCCGTAGGCAGTGCAATGTACGACAAATCCTATTGAAAGTAAGGTCAGCGATAAGTTATATAAACATGTCACCAATACCGATAAACGCACCTGCTATCCTCAATAATCCCAAGAGATAGGGTTGAGTCAAAGGATACTCCTCCTTATCTCGTTTAAGAATTAACATACATTCCAAATAAATTAACATATTTAATTAATATAGTTCATTCATCCGGATATGAAAAAAAACTTGTCAATTTCCTTTGCCCATATTAAGATATACCATCATGTTAAATAATGAATTCACTTTTACCGTACAACAGTCATACCACGACAGAAGCCAATGAGAGGTGATTAGGTTGCGTTAGCGTTAAGAGATACGGGGCAAGCTTATTTGAAACAAACCTTAAGTATAATCTTGCTTCTCAATGCGTTACCATGGCTTTATCATTGTTAGTAGAAACCTCTCAGATAACGCGCTGATTATTCTTGTATGAGTGAGAGGGGAACTGCCGCAGTTCTGGGATCTGTGCTAAACACCAATAAACCCATCACTTCAGCCAATGGAATACGTAGGAATCACAAATGGTTCATCCACGTGGAGTAATCAGTGCGTTATCTGAGAGTTATCTATTACCAAAGATAAATCCTTGGTAACCTTTTGAGAAGCAGGATTATACATTACTACTACGTGGCAAAGCGTAGAAGCGTATCGGAAAGTATGTCAACAACAGAGATTCTATCGCACATACACGTCGAGTCAGTGTACGTAGACTCTGTGCTGATGCAATCATGTTTTCTGAACAGTTATAGATCACTAGGTACGACAAATAATATATAACGCGAATGAATATTGCGACAAGGAGATAGAAGATGGAATGAAAGCCCCTTGTGTCAAGCGACAAAACGGATGGCTGCAATGGTAATTTACATATTAGCTGCTAAGTGCTTCATTTATATTTCGGACCTAATGTACGCCAGACTTCTAATAGTTTGCTCTTCTAGTAAACAAGCTAAGAAGCGAATGCAACGCTGGTCAGTGTAGGCCAATAGGCCCCAACGCTCTGCAATGTGTAATTGGGTACTATAACCGACAGTAACATGTTTTAACAGGGATAGAGACTACCAGATAGGCTCACACAGTAATCAGTACTCCTAATATAACAACTGGCAGTTATCCATGGAATTTTGGAAAGTAAAATATACCAGTACGTATAAATATTAACAAGTTGTTACATAGGAAGTAATAGTAAAATTCATTCAAAATATAAACCATTTTATACCACCAATTAAGCAAACAAATCACCCCAACTGCTACAATGTAACATTCCCTGAGCATTCCTACAATACGAGTGACCATTAGATGTACGGTGCTCTCGAGTTCCGTTTGGAAGGATTTCGGCATGTCATACGATAGAATCAATGTTATATGAATAGCTCCGATATAAAGCCGTTCTCGAATATAAGGATTATTAAGTCCGGCCATGCTATTAGGAGATCTTTTTCCCTCCTTTCATCCCAAAATGTTGGCTATAGCTCCATAAAATCTTATTTATATATTCAGAGTAGAATCTAAGGGGGAGGGTTCTTGGAAAGCCGTACGTTTGGATTATAACGGAAAGGTTTTTGCTCTCTACGCGTTAATATAATAACATTGGAAATGGAAATCATTTAAATCATGCAGCAGTGGAGCCGCTGTGCAAACGCAAAACCCAGTGCAGGGGGGTTATTTATTAGAATTACCCGCAATAGCACACCGCACTCCGAAAACATGCATTTCCACGTGCCACAGCCGAGCAATGATTAATATTGTGAGTGCTTTGCGCACAGTGCTGCTATCCTTAAAGTATTGTTTGTTCGTCAGAATATGTGATAGACTCAACACTTCCTGAGCTATTCAACCATTGGCTTTTTTTGACTAATTCAAATGAAGTATTTTAAATTCGGAATCTTGGCAAACCTAAAGTGCTTATGAATAGATATTGGTCTCTCGATGTTGCATCATAAATTGCTCTTGCTGTCTTCATGGTTGAATCCTGTGGGCTAGTGGTATTACTAACAAACTTTGCTTCTAATGTAATTTGATAATTCAGTCATCAACTGATTCACCAAATTTTAAGATGCTGTTCAAAAGAATGGTCACAGTTTCTGCAGAATTTTAAAGGCTCAAACAAAATTCCATTCTGAAATTCCAAATTTTAAAAACTTTGAACCTATTATTTTGAAATTATAAACGATGCTAGGTATATTGCTACTTAATGCTATTCAGATTTTACATGGTACTGCTCTAAATAATTATAATTATCATTTTCATTACATATTATTGTAATGTATCAAACGAATCAAAATTCAACTGAATTGCTTAGTGAATTGCTTCGTTTCTTCAAGATCCCAGAACGGCATGTAATCGAAATATACCTTAGAGTTTTCCTGTATTAATGATTTTACGTCTCAGATAGTTCATTATCAGCATAGTATCATTGCTGAAACCTAAACATGTTTAAGAAGGGTTAAATCACATTATTGTGAATTCTAAATTTTATATTTATTAACGCATGTTTTGCATGTAAAAATATGAAATTTTTCTTTCAGGTTTCAGGTTTCATTATTTATTAATTAAATTTAAAGTAGAACTTTGTTTATTAAATTATAAATATAAAATATAGTCCACAAGCGTAAATAAATTTTGATTCTGTAGAGTTTTTGAGAAGTGGGAAGCATTTGCTAATGTTGAGCTTTACTGCTTAGTGAAAATATGATACAATCCTATAGAAGCAATAATTTTACTAATGTTACAGTCCGATTTTTAAAAGAGGATACGTGAAGATCAACAAGGAAGGGGTAGAAGATCATGAAGCAAGCGTAAGAAGAGAAGGACGTTGCTATGGAAACGTAAACAAAGGTTGCCAGACTGCTTACACTGGTGAATCACGTACTCCTCATGTCAGTTATTAGCTGTATGCGGGAAACAGTTTGATTGTGTATTCAATTGCGTTGTGTACTGTTAGCATATTTTGTTAAAACAAAATTAAAGTACGTTTTTATGGAAGCAAGACTTAGTGGTGGAGGATTGAAGGTGGACCGAGGATTCATGGCCAAGATAAAGATCAGCTTACGGTTTCGGTGTTATATTGCACAGCCAAGCTAGAGAATTTGTCTGTTCTCTTAGGGAATTCTGCCAGCCGGAAGTTGAGAGTTTACTCCATATGAATGAACAGCTTATTTCTTTTATCCAAAAGCGATATCCCTATGTAAGTAGATATGCCTGCACATAAAAGAATTCCCAAGGGTGAACATTCCGGCATATCGCCGGCTTGATATGAACATGTTAATTAACAATGTCGTTAATAACAGTATATTGCGATAATAATGTGGCAAACACAATACGGAACGGAAAGGTTTGACTAAAGAGCCGCTTGCACCGAGTTTTTGTTCTGTCTTTCAAGATTCCGTTATGTGCTTACTACATGTGTATTACACATTAGGTTTGGCACTATGTGCATTTATATCAATCTGAATTTTAGTAATTAAGATATAAGCTGAAATATTAATAAATCTAATTGAAGATAAGTGTTAGAATTTAGAACGTGCATCGCCTATATATGTTTCTATGAAGAAATACTCACCGCATTATGCGGGAATGTCAACTTATGATGCATAGCAACAATAGAGGTAAGTATGGAATATTAGTTATATACTACAAAAATTATTTAACAGAACTCACATGTAAAGACTCTACAACGCGGTGAATGTGTGAACAACTTATTTCTGTTTTTAAAGTATTTTAAAGATTAACTGTGCATACTTATGTTGAGGTGAGATAACTTGAACCCTTGTTTATGTTTAGAGTGTTGAGAGGATAAAGAAATAGGATTTTATGGGCAACATTGCAGCACCCTCGTGGACAAATAGATGATCTTCACGTAACTTGTTTTAAAAATCAGACTGTAATGAGTTAATCAGATACTCTAATCCTGCCAACATAATCGAAAACGAGAAAGAAAGTCACAATAATACTACTGCAGAAAAATATGCGGTTTCAAATGAAACAGGATTTTTCCTAAACGTTCGATGCCTAGTTTTAATACAATTTTAATTTCGTTACGGAAACCTGTACAAATGATCATCGAGAAAATTGCACCGTTTAATTGTGAAACAAATTATCAGCAAGAATTCGAAGCGTATGAGGTTCTTGACTTAATGATATCGTACAGAATCTTGTTTCTTCACGGATGAAGAGGATATTTATACGCACACAACAATGCAGGGAGGAAGGTACACTAATGGAACACGTTTCCAACAAAACGTGAAAATGTATCCTTCGTATTTTCCAGCACATTTAATCTCATATTGCATTATGTTGCTACAGAATAGTGAAGCGTTTTTATTAACTTCCAGCCCTTTCTGTCATTTAATGTGTATGTAATTTCAATATTTTCCGGATAATGCAATCCGTATCGTTTGTGTGGTGGAATTCAATTAGTTAATGTAAAAAGTAGAAGAGAGAAACAAAGCAAAGTTAATAAAATTGCATTGCATTGTCAATACAAAGCGCAAAACATACATTTTGAAAAGAAATTAATTACTCTATTGATTGGTATTCGAGGATGTTTGCCAAGATCTCATTTAGAAACATACCAAACTACCAATTCGAGCATAGTGGGACTGTTTAAATCCGGATTTAAATGACATAGCATTTGATGGTAGAAACGCCGTTGTGTATAGCGATATAGGAAACCTCTTCAAAACTCTCAGCAATGAATGAGAGAATTTTCTTGACTACATGAGATTTTATCTTTTTTGATTTATCTAATACGAGGGTGGGTCAAATAATGCATAACTTGAAAACTGCAACATTGACGATTAATTTGTCACTATTCTATATAATCTCCGTCCTTTTCCACAGTTTTGGTCCACCTTTAAACTAGGGCAGGTATTCCAGTGTGGTAAAACACACGGTCTTGCTTCCTAAGCCATGACGCAAGTACGTTTTCACAGCCTCCTCATCTTCACAATGAATGATGATGCTTCCTTTAGTGGCCCGAACAGATGGAAGTCTGATGGTGCCAGGTCAGGGCTGTTTGCGGGGTGAGGTAAGACTTGCCATCCCAATTTCTCAATTTCTGCAGTGGTCTAACGGCTGGTGTGTGGTCCTGTATGTCATGCAAAAGAAGAACATCCGCCATACTTTTGGATTGGCGAAAATGCGAAGACGTTCTGACGTATTGGATGGAATTTATTGTGCATCCCTGCTCCAAAAATCAATCACAAGCACACCCTCTGCATCCCAAAACACTGTCGCCATAACTTTCCCTGCTGACCGCTGTGTTTTAAATTTTTTCTTCTTCGGTGACGTTGTGTGATGTCATTCCATTGACTGCCTCTTTGATTCAGGTTCAAAAAAGTGAACCCACGTTTCGTCTCCAGTAACAATTTTTTCCAGAAACTCCTCTCCCTCCAAATTGAAGCGCTGCAAGTGTTCTGAGACTATTGTTTTCCTTGTTTCTTTGTTTTGAGCGGGAAACATTCTTGGTCTCCAACGTGAACAAAGTTTTGAGTAACCTAGTTGTTGAATAATCGTCATCACACTGCCTTTACTGAGGGAGGTAATGTGACACAATTCACCTGTTGTTACCCGGCGATCACCATGAATGATGTCATCGACTCGCTGAATATTGCATGGAGTCACTGCAGTTACCTGCCTGCCGCTTCACTTTACATCTGCCAACGGAGTTTGCCCTTCAGCTTCGTTACAGCGACGAACCCATGGTCCAACAGTGCTGACATCCACCGTTGCATCATCATACACACTTTTTAGCCTAACGTGAATGCGAATTGGCGTTTCACCTTCCGCAGTAAAAAATTCAATCACAGAATGCTGTCTAATACAAATGTCGATGTCAGCCAATTTGCAAGAGGATGCAGTCCTGCCACCTGTTGACTTGGGAAGTTACTACTGCAGGGGATTGGAGATGAAGGTTTGAGGAATTGCACCAAATTCAAAGTTTTCACCTAACTTACTTTTTTAAGGAAAAAAACAAATAGGAGGCATTGCTTTTTGACCCACTCTCGTAATTGTCTAAAATAGGGAATAAAACGCTGTATTCCCACTAATACCGATATGTCGCGTAACTCAGAAATGTGATCAGCACCTTCTAAATGAAGCAACATGAAGGTTTTCCAAACTATTTACCTCTCTAGAACCTTCGCATTTTGTTATTTTTATTTTTCAAACATGTATTTTAGGATTTTGAATAAAATAGTATATGTGTAATACGTTTGAATAGCAACTGAAGCTTATATCTAAAGTCTGGGTATACCTTGGGACGTCCTCTCCATTTGGAATACTTTTGGATAACTTGTAAACCACGAGAGATAGACAGGTTCATCCATATATTGTTAAAAAATATTGTCACGTTCCCGCCATCGCTGGTCTGCTGTGCAGGTGGTTTAGAAGTAGGGAATTCGCCCCGTCCTATTGTCTAATGGCTGGAGGGGAGGGACAGGTACACCTTCAAGGACAGTCACTAGCTGACGGCAAGAAACTAGTCTTATTATTACTAGACAAATGACCGTTGTGCCATTTGTTTTCCCTCCGGCACTTTTTTTTTCTTTCCTCGCCTTCCCCGTTCGAGGCGATGCTATTTCATGGGTTCCCTTCGGTTTCCCGCCGTTGCTCTCTGGGAGCGCTGCGGTTCCCGAAGCTTCTTGTGTGCAGTGCCTCGAATCGGGAAGAGAGTTGGTGCTTGGTGCTCTACGGATTTAAGTTATGGGTTTTGCTAAAAATTATTTGTGTTTAGATGATTGCCTTTGGTGAGCCGTGATAGTTTTATGGACTCTTCGCTTCAGTTCCGGGACCAGAAACTTTTTTCCCCTTTTTTATGTTTCTGGGTCTAAAAACAAAGGAGTGATTGCCAGCTGCTTAGAATTTCTACATAGTTAAATGGGGGACGGAATTTTACTGTTGGCTTACTCTGAGGTCACTTACGTATTCAATGGTTTTGGGACGATATTCATGTAACTGTTCTACTCAGTTATTTGTTTGTGTAGTTTGTGCAGTTACTGGCTAGTACCATCGGCAGTTTCAATGTTTTCTGGGACCCTGGTTACCCTCATACTTTATTATTATTCTTTTAGGAGTAAATGTTCTTTACAGAGTAATTTTATAAAGATTGTGATGCTCGTTTTTTCTTTATGCTATTTAAAGGGAACACATTGTTATAATTAATAAGTTATGTTTGTTTTAATCAAGGATTGTAATAATGAATTGAAGCATTTGAATTGCTTATTGGGGGCAACATTGAGTCAGTTCTTTGTATGTTGTGTACCCTAACTGGACCTCTGAGCTTTAGGGTTTGTAGGACCTAAATTTCTCACCCAAGTTTAGCCTGTGTAGGAAGTGTTAAGATGTGTTGTGCGCGGCCGCCACATCGCTCAGGACAGTAATTCGAGAGGTTTCCATTGTTATAAGTTTCTTATCGTATGGCAGGGAATATAAGAGCGATCCGAGGCCTAGAAGAGAAGTAGTGAGAGTTTCAGAGTGTATTAGTGTTTGGTACCTACCGTTTACGTGTGTTTCAAGCTTCGAGTTTAGTTGACGAATGTGGCTCCGTGTGAACAGTCGGTGCAGCAAAGAAGTTTACGAATCAGTTGTCAGTGAATGGTACAGATTCCTAACTCCTTTGGTTCGAGGAGTCAGTGAGCAGTGGGAGAGACAATGGAATAACGGAGGTGTGTTTAGAATCGGTGTGCAGCTTCATGTAAGAAGTGAACCTGTTACGTTAGAAGGATTACGAGCAGCCCAAGTTGGTGGACGGTAAAGAGACATAAAGAAACACTAAATAGACGTGTCGAAGTTGTGTAAGATGATTGTCAGTTAGCATTGTGCTAACAATTTTAGTGACAGAATTCAAGGCAATATTTTGTGTTTTGTGTTTTCTCACAATCTACATCTGGTTATATCATATTTATGTTAAATACAATTTTTGTGGAGTTCTACATTTCTGATACATATTTATTATTATATTATTATTAACTTCTCACAACTGCTTAGTTGCTATTAGGCATTTTCCATCTTCATCCAAAGTGCATATCATTTTAAATTGATCACACAAGGATTTGCTGTTAAAAACTCTACCACTGTACCTGTCCTAAAAAGAAATGTATAGACATACATTCAGACCTTCAATTGACAGAAAGTAAATATAATTGCTTATAAATGAATAGCTAGTTGAAGAATGAACGAAGAAAGACGTGTGAATACAATGCATCAAATCCTTAAACTTGAAGAATGAATAAGAAAATCCTGTTGTCTATTTAAATGTTCTAATTATTGGTACATTTATTGAAAAATTTTTATTTTTCCAGCAGAATTCATGCAACCCAAACATATATAAAAGCAATAAAATTAATTTTAAATAAAAAGTAAATAAATTTAAATAAGACCCAAGAAAAGTTACATATATTAATATACTTATAATAAAACTGTTGAGTTCTCTCTTAAAATATTAAAGCAGAACTCTTTCCGTAAACTTGGAGAGAGAATAAACAGAATATTCTACAATTGTAGTAAATGGATTGTCTCGCTTGATTAGAATAGTGGTGATGCGGCGTAAAGCTATTACGTACATGAGGACACTGAAGAACCATATTTTAATACATTTATTCAGAAGAAATATATTACATCGTTATCAAACGTAGGTAAATTCTATTGCTCACATGAAGTGACAGTGGCGGCGTACAAAGAAACTCACGAATAAGGGGTTAAAGGCAGATGCGCTACTAGGTGATTGCAATTGCGTACGCTTTTACTCATCTTAAATAACTTCCATTAATTAAGAGTAAACATGAAAAACCGAAAAATCTGTACAACCACAGATCCAGCTGCTTTAAATTATGAATCTGCGGCTTTAACACCATGCTAAAGCAAGAGCTGTTAGAATTTCGATTCTGGAAAATAAAAAGCGAATGCGCCTTTCCAAGATTATGTTTATTTTTTCTAATGAAAGGAAAGGAATGTGTATATCCTGTAGAATACTCAGACGTTTCCGCCATTATTTAAAACGCGTTTTAGACTACCAGTTCTATGAAAACTGGTAAAGCGTATCCGCATAAAATAAGTTTTCACGAGCGAACAGAAATCCAGTCTTATAACTGGCTTATAAATACTAGAGGAGAGCAGTTATCTTAAAAAATAATTGGCTAGTGACCTTCGTCCTGCACTGTTTTCAAGTGTATCTGTAAACAATACAAGCAAATATTGCCCCCCTGGTTCCAGGTGCTATGAAGTAAGAATTGCGAAAGAAGGATAGTGGTGCGACAGGGGTGGAAGTACTAGTGCACTTTCTCAGTACTTTTAAAACAAATTTTCTCTGTAGCTCCAAACAAGTTACTGCTATCTAGAACTATATAGGGACATTTGTGCTTCATTTTGGAGAAGAGAGCCTCAGTATAAGTAATATCTGACCACCAGAAGAGGCCAGGGGCATCTGAGGCTTGAGCATGAATTGTTAATGTGCTCACATGGTCTTTTGTGTTTTCTACGAAATGTGTGTTTCGTGGTGACCTATGACGTCAAATCTAATAGTTGCACAGCGTTTCTCACGCCGGAGTACAGCTTAAAGAAGTTTGCTTAGCGTTTTGTGAGATACATTACCAACTAAAGTTTCAACATATCAATAACTGACACGACCGAATGTTTTCCAACTGGCCAAACATTGTTGATATAGTGAAACTATATCAAAAGTGCTAGTTGCCAAAACATATTCCTTACAGCCATATTCTTGCGAGAAGAACGCAATTAGATATTAGATCCGTTTATGACATGTTAATGAGCTTGATATACTGCTGTGCCCGCTTATTTTTCCAGAGAGCAGAACATTCTCAGACGTTGAGAGACCTAAAGTGTGTAACTGTTTCAAGGAGTATGACAAATATATTTGAAACACTGTGTATTATGCAATAATACACGTGCATAACCTAATGGGAACGGCCGAAAACTTTTGTAGCAAATTCTTCAAGCTCTTCTTCTTATCATAGTTTACAGTATAAAGACATTCCACTTGGCTCGAGAAGCTCTATGTAGCTTCCTTATTTTGCAATTTACCGAAGTCGAATACATAGCAGCATTTCTCCTTACATCATTTCTAACAGAAAACTAATTGGAAAAATGGTGACATCTGTCAAACAAAAGTTCAAAGGTCGCAATAGAAATCTGTGTCTGTGCTACACATAGCATTTTCGTATTTCTTAAGCAGATTATCTAATCATACTTTTATATTTATCATTAGTTTTCGAAATAAAAGTGAGATCTATTTTTATTATGCTATGAATCAAAAGTGCTATTGTTGCTTATTAGAATTCATTTCTTAGACACAAGTTGGAGGCTAAAAGTTGCCTTAATCAGCTGGATGGTGACAGGGATTAGCTGGCGCAGACAGCTGACGATACTGTACTGTACAAATCCTGCAGCAGAAGAGGAAGGGAATTGGTGCGTATGAATATGACAAATTGACGGGAGAGTGACAACTCCTGTCGTACATGACATATTGACTGTTCAACATGCAGATAAAAAAATTACATTTTACTTTGTGTTGCACTCTTCAGCAATTCATCAACCCACTGGTCATTACGAAGCATTTCAAAAAGCGAGTCCTAGGTCACCTTTGTTTGCATATTAAGGAGAATACTCAGTATTTTGACTTATTTGAAATTCTGTATCATTCTAGTGTACTTTGCAGTGCACAAAATACATTTTATAAGGCACAATTGGTTACACTTTTTCGCAGTGAGTATTGTAACAACAGAAATGAATTTAATTTACTTATAATTGAAACCAAAGGTACGAATATCTTGGGGATATTTAATGCATGTTTTGGTTTTTATTTTTTTTTTTCATTCCCTTAAGCTTATGATAAACACTAACCGTTTTCCAGGAAATAAAAACAACGTCTGAGAGGAAAATTAAAAATGTGTATTTTATTTTTGGTAAGATATTTCGGATATGTGCTCTTTCAATAAAACATTTTGTAGCTGCTCTTCTAAAAGTAAAAATACATTATAGCATAGGATACGGTAGTATGGCAAGTCCCGTGAAAATACTTATTCCATTTCTTGTTAAATACTGGGCTTGAATAAGTAGCTTACATATTCTACTGTTTTGCAGTCTCTGAGGCTCCCCCCCCCCCTCTCTCTCTCATACACACACCGAGACTATATAAACTTTTGTTTCTATAAAAATGCTTACTTTGGGTTGAAAAAGCTTCAAAATATATATTTATCATGAAAACTGGTTACTGAACTTTTAGTTGGAATGCAATATCTACTTCTCTGCGAAAGGTGTGCATCTCTCTCTGCCATTCAGACCCTCCTACTCCGTCCTTTTCTCTCCCACTATATCTAAACAATGTCACAGCTACAAAACGAAAAATATTATGAGAATTCAGCATCGATAAACTACTTTTATTCATGAGAGGTTTCTTTCTCTAAACTTCTCTGCCTCATTTGAAACCTCCAATGGATTTTGTTATCTTCTAATTTTCTCAAGAATGTTAACGAATTTGTCACTTGTTAGGTGTTATCATAAAATGTAAATTCTTATATCGAGTTTTGTTCCTCCAGAAAAAGTATTCTTTTTATATTGTAGCTGCTACTCCGAATATAGACTCGCTTTAAACTGAAGAAAAGTGAGACCCCATTAAAGCTGCACTGTTTTAAAACAAATACACGTCTTTTCTGCATGTAACCATATTATTAGTTTCCTCATTTTAATCCTTCCAATACCTTTAATGGTCTTTCAAGTGTTAAATGGTCATATTTACAAGATAATATATTTCACATGTATAATATGTAAACTAACATGTTCAAAGTAACTGGTTGTCTATTATAAAGGTCTTGTACATATAGAGGAAAAATGTGTTCATAAACATTTCCATCAACCGCAAATAGGTGCGAAAATATAAACAGCTTTATGGATCATTTGTTGAACAAATCTAACACTGACAGACGTGTTTTACATTGTATATGTCTCAGCAGTAATGGAATATTTGTTCCATTCATATAAAAAACTGCATCACGATTTTAATGGCAATACATGTTTTGACGTTGACTGCAAAAAACTGAACATCACCAAAGTTATTTGCGCGCTTTTTACGTGTCTGCGAATGGAATAATTGAATGATAAATAATCTGTGAACTAACCATTATATTTAATTTATAGTGAGGACAATACATTTCATAAACAATGTCTATTTCAAGGAAAGTATTATTTCAAATACATTGTTACATAAAACCATTTAATTTTCGAAGTAATGATTATTAGATTCGGTAGTCCTGAATTACCGTTCAGCGAGGTTTGCTATTCAGTACGGTACCTCCTTCTGATTTTTAATGCGAGAATTATGTTCAAAGGTTTCAAACTTTTTTCCACGTAGGAAGAAGGCAATACAACAAAATGAATGGTACTCTGATGGCCGAAGATTAGGCCTACAAACTAGATCTGGTAGCAATCCGATTCCTTCTAATTCCTGAATTTTATCCCTTGTTCTTTGAGCTGTATAAGCCTCGAATTGTTCAACTTTATAAATTTGCAATGAGTCCCTCTCCGATAAAGCAGTGCTGGAACCAACTTACTACTCGCATAATAACGACACCTTCAAAATCTAATTCACATATTTTTGTGCCAACACAACAGCTTTATACTTGTGTTTCTAGGAGTGCTATAAGTTCTAATGCAGATGTTAATGTCAAGAGCCAGAATGATGTTAAATGTGTTCATTTGTGTTTCTTATTGATATAGATAATGATGATGAGAGTTTTGTTTTGAATTAACGAGTTATAGATGGCCATGACTGAATAGAGTAGGTCACAAACAGGTGAAGATGATTGTTAATATCCAATCTATATAAATGGTAAGTACGATTAATTAAATAGAAAGATGAAATTATAAAAGAAAATTGGTCTTAGGACTTTATATTTGGAAAATTAGAATATTATGTAATTCAAAATTAATGTATTAGATACAGGGAAAAGTGATGTAGACTAGAATATTTAGTTACCATGGTGATAAAGTAAATATCAACAAATGGAAAGGAAAAGTGAGGGTATTTTGATACGTGATCGAAAAGTGAGCAGACGCGTGTGCAGAATGTTGCATGTATTAGCAATTATTTGGTTGCAAACCAGAGATTTATAACAGTTATAATTATTCATCAACGGGAGTAGAAGCTTTTATATAGTGAAAGTTAGATGTCTGAAAACTAATGTCTAAATAGCGAAGAAATCGCATGTGTGTAAAGGTAACATAAATCTAAGAAAATTATTGTATTACGATTGTAATAATTAGAACTGTATGAGAATATGTTTGATCATCACAGAAGATGGATTTTCGTGAATTGCAGCGAGTTATAATAACAAATACTTCTTCGCATCGTGTAGGAGAATAAGATGATGTCGCCACAACGTGATACAGATCACCATCCAACCATCTTCCTATCATCAGCATCGTGCAAACGGCTGCACCTCTCTAACCTCAAACATTGTATTACCTAACATCCTGAAATCTTGTATTACTCACTGCTGGCTGATAAAATGTTAACCAAGCACCCTATGAAAGTATGGACAAAAATAAACGCACAGGACAAATTCTTACTTTAGGAAAATATGGAACTTGGGGAGGGGAGGAGAAAGGAAGGAAGGAAATGAGGGCGGCAGGGAGGCGAAGGAAAGAAGGAAGGAAAGAATTTGGCTATAGCGTACTTTCCGTTTCAGAAGGGTAGGTCAAGGCTTCATATAGGTATGTTCTGGCCCGCCCTAAGTAGAAATCGCGCTGTTTATCCGACGCGGCTGGGATGTTGTTACATTATGAAGACATTTTGCTAGTGCTGCTTTGTTTTCCAAGATCGCATAGTCTAATATAACAACTAAAAATCGGCACTTTTCTTTAAGTTTGAGTGAAGCCATAGAAGAAATGTATTTTTTAACTTATACATTTAATAATTGCACAATGACCAAAATACTTAGATATGCAAACAATCAGAGAATGGTGGCTGAAATGTTCATGGGCTATTTTACATATTCCAAAGAGATACCACCTATGATACGTACAGTTTCTTCCAAACAAGAATATCTCTTAAACCAAATGTTTTATACACATTCTCACATTCACACATTCTCACTTATCAGTTTTTGAGTATTTCTCATTTTCTCTTACGTTTCTCAATAGCTCATGACACAAAGCTACCATAGAATTATTTGATAAACTACGTTGTTAAACACCTATTTGAATTGTTAGCGTCTTGTATGTCAGTGTACCGATATAATATACAGGAGAGAAATAGAATACGTTTGTGTATAAGTAATCTTTAAAGAAAAGTGTAAGTAAAAAGGAATAAACATATCACTTCATTATTATTTAGATTTATCTCTCGCCCTCCTTCTGTCTCTCTTAGTAGTGCAAAAAATACACAATAAACGCTCAGCTTCAATAGTGTTCAAATAATTCTTCTTCTTTCACTTCATCCTTCAACCATTCTTTCGTGCACTTAGTCATTACTCCTTCCCAATCGGTTATGTCAGCTAGACAGATAATTAGAGCCATCTCCGAATTTATGAGGAAGAAATAACCCATATCTGTGAACCGATCCCTTCACGAAGGACGCTTCAGAAATAATGAGTGAAAATACTCAACGTCGTATGACCGCAGCTGTTTTGCTCTGGAATCGTTATGGGTGATTTTCCATGAAGGCTGCAAGTACTTTTCATATTGATTATCAACGATGATTATAGGACTTCCACAGAAAGAGCTTACAACCTTCAGCTAACTTTCTCAAACTCATTCTCCTCTTTGCTATAATACTGCATCTACAGATACTTATTACTTATTGAGAGACGGAAAGGTATTTTAATTGTTCTATTAATTACGTGTAAAAATTTGAGAGAAGAAAAATCATTCAATTTTTCTAATAAATTGAAATATGAGATACAAAATTAAAGCTATTACAATAGTTAAAGATTCATATGATATAATAGCTACATGTTCTTCTATTTTGTTAACAAAGGAAAGAAAAGACAAACGTCAAATAAATTTATAAATACATTTTCCTCGGTTTTTATTCTAAGCTACGAAGCTTAAAGGAGGAGTGCAATGCCATGTTTATCCATTCTCTTCTGTATTTTAGCAACAATAGAGAGAAAAGTTTTCCAAAATATATATTATATCTGTAATATTGATATAGTGAGAATTAAACGTATAGACATTTAAATGCTCACGTGACGGTGTTATAAGCATTCGTAGGCAGAAGGAAAACCATAACGGATAAACTAAATCAATGGTTACATTGTTTTTAGGTAAAATAATAGTGTCGCTTTTGTTCAACACCAAGAAAAAAAAATCATATGCAATTTTATGTGTAACCATTTACCTCCTAAAATGCTCAATTTGGAAAGACGAGATTGGAATGATTTGGTAGAATAGCCATATAGATCATTTTGGTTGAGTACAAAACTTCTACAAAATAAATTATAATTAGAGTAGATACTAATCAACAATTTTATCAGGGATGGGTTGTACTACCTTAACACTTACGTGTACTTTGTGTAATTGAAAAAAAGTAAAAACGCACTTTCTAAAATAAATAGAATAAAATTAAAATACAGGCATTTCCTTTGCTGGTGGAAATAGCATTGTTAAAGAAGTAAAATGGACATATCCAGCAAAAGCAATCGTTATTTATACCTATTAGGAAAGTAAAAAATAAATAACTAAAATTACCCGAATTGATAAAATAATGTTATTTAAACATTAAAAATCCTCTGCATTGATCTTGATTGAAGATTTGTGCCAGAAAAGATTGAAATATACATTAAAATAAAAGGTTCTATAGACCTATTAGCAATTACAACGTGGAAAACGGAGATTACAAAACCCGGATGTTGTGAAGCAAAACATAGAGCTCAAAGACTTTCCAAATGAGATTTTTAAGTACATTTACTTAGAAAACAGAAAGCAGATTTAATTCCAAATGCAGGAGCAAAAGCTCCAGTTCTGAAAGTAATGGAAAAATATCCTGAACAGTGGACATAACTGGTTTACAGTATATTCAGAAAAGCTCTATTTTATGTAGAGGTGGGAATGAGTCAAGTAATTAACCTAGATACAGATCTAAATCTCCAGAACTATTAGAAAAATTGGAACAACAGTTTCCTTTGCCAAGGCTAGGAGACCGAAATACTAAAATTGATTAAATTCAGAATTAGCATTGATAATTGCCCTCTTCTCTCTCTCTCTCTCTCTCTCTCTCTCTCTCTCTCTCTCTCTCTCTCTCTCTCTCTCTCTCTCTCTCTCTCTCTCTCTCTCTCTCTCTCTCTCTCTCTCTCTCTCTCTCTCTCTCTCTGCGGCTTCTATTACACATTTAATAATTTAGGAAAGAGAACTTGAGATTCCCAGTGACCTATATACCTGAATCGCAATGCTTCTGCGATATGTCTAATTAAAAAGCCTTAATTTGGTTACGACGTCAGGTTTGAACTAAACTAGAAGCTCCCCGAGTTCACAGAACAAACTTATTATATAATTAACGAAGGATCGGAAAGTTTGGTTTGTTTCAAGTCCCCGCTGTGCGACCGCCTGAAGGTTTTGTAGCGATCACCAGAGGATTGGGCTTCAACCGTCACGCTTCTTAAGTCACGTATTACATGGCAACGCGACAGAGTTGTGCCGTTACAAGGTCCTTTTTATGTTATCCCCAGGAATAAACAAAAAAGCAAAAAGACAAGAAAATGACAAGTAAAGATCAAATAGTTTTAGCTGCAGAGGTGAAAGACGTGTATGAATACCTTCTCACTTATAATCTCACACTCAGAATTCAAGACGAGTCAAGAAGACATCTAGCCCTAGAGGTGTAGCGTGCTACGTTAATGAAGTTTTGTAGTCCGACAGATCTGAGTCATCTCACTCACTGAACTTTTAAGGTACAGTCCACACGATCACATACTTCATTGGAGTAGAATTTGTTGCTACTCCGTAAGAATTGAGCCCGCCTCACGTACAAGAGGTCCCGAGTTCGAATCTCGATCAGGGTGAGTTACTTGGATAAGGACTTTTTCCAGGGTTTTCCCTTATCCTGACACACGGATGTCAGGTAAATCTAAGCTCTGTTGACCCCGGGCTCATTTGAACACCGATATGACTTAACGTTGGAGGTCGTAAATTAAAAAAATAAAGTAGGAATCGATTCAAATCTATCTTAGGTTCTCAGAGGTATAAGAATATCTTTCCTACGTGATAAAAGCTGGTTTCGCTTTAATTCTGAAACTGGAAGTATGTATACTCTTCAGAGTTGTTATATGATAATGCTATTACACACGTGGAACCATAACAATTAGGAAGATTTTAAATAACGCGAAGAAATTATAGCCGCATAGCCATGTTGGTCGATACAAATGAATTGTACATAAATATATAATTAATCACTGGAAAAGCCCGCCTCGGTAGCGTAGAAGTTAGCATGTCTCCCTCACGTTACAGAGGTCCGGAGTTCGAATCTGCGTCAGGTAAGTTACCTGGATAAGGTTTTACCGAGGTTTTCCCTTATCCTAAAAGGGTCGGATAACTCTAAACTCCATGGACACCAGGCCCATTCTAAACATCATTTCACCCATTCCATTCATCGTCCGAAATAAATGAAATGAGTAGTGTTTAACGCCCGCTTTTACTACCTACGGCACCGCAGGCGATGACGCTGATGATACATGAGATGAAGATGGAGTACCGGTGGAATGAGATGCCGGGGGAAACCGGAGGTATCGGAGAAAACCCGCCCCAGCGCCGTGTTGTCCATCACAAATCTCACCTTGCGGTCGTCTGGGATAGAACCCGGGCCGCCTTGGTGAGAGCCAAGCGGTCTAGCCACTGAGCCACGGCGCAGCCTTCATCGTCCGGTATGACTTAAAAAGTTAAAGGACGTAAATTAAAAAAAAAGAAAGAAAAAGAAAAACACTGAAAAACACAGTCATTTGTTGGTGTGTGTAAAGTGTCCATGTGTCCAAATTTACAAATAAATGGCTATTTGTAGCGATTTGACGTAATACCTCGATATTCTAAATAGTCTGTGATAACCAAGTTTGCGTACTTTGAGAATAACGTTCGAAACTTTGATTTTTTTAATTTTTCCATTATTAAAAGTTGTGATTAACTTTTTGCTAGTCAAGGAATTAAACTAGTTAATATAATAGTTCACTTTGTTCCTCTCAGGTGTGTTCAAGAGCACTGGAACACACGTAGAGTTGGCATAACATAGCTCAGACACGAGATAAAAAAAATGTTAGTTTATATTGAATGAGCAGAGCCAGACTGAAAAATTCAATGCCATAGCCGGGATTTGAACTTCGGATCTCCCGCTCTCCGTGCGATTGCTCTAACTACTCAGCTACTATGGTCAACGTGCCGACATGACATTAAATTCTCCAACTGACGCATGTGTTTCCCGGTAGACCACTAGAGGTTCCCATATGCTATGAGGCACGCACCTTTTTGTGGCGACTTACTACGCCGTAAGTACTTAAGTCCCAGGCTTCATAGTTAAGCCACTATGTTATTCAGGATGGAAATAATCATTTCTTCCACACTAGTCATGTGTAGGCTATGGTTTGAATGAGTAGAGCCGGACTGAAGAATTGGCCACGGCAGCTGAAAGGTTACAGCAACTGCACGGAGAGCGGGAAATCCGTGGTTCAAATCCCGGATATGGCATTCAAATTTTCAGTCTGCCTCTACTCATTCAAACCATAGCCTACAAACGGCTAGTGTGGAATAAATGATTATTTCCATGTATGTTAGTTTCTGTTTGGCAAGTCAAGCTCAGGTCACAAGTGTACCTTACGGGTGTATAAACGTCCGTAAATATTTTGTTTTGCCTATTTAGAACAGTGATATTGAATAAAACATGAACGGAGTATGGAACTATTTTGAAGAGCTAGTGCTAACAATTACAGAGCAATGTGTAAAACATCAGAAAAACATTATGGTATGTGTTAAATCACATAGCGCAACAATTTAAAGAAGCATTTATACCCGTAGTGAAGCTTGCAGATCTTCTATTGGGGAGGCAATGTTAAGATTTCTGACGCTGTGAGAATATGATGCGACATCTGAAAAAAAATTAAATCAAAGTTGGTTACACGCCTTACTTCACATGTTTCCGTGAACCTTTGCTGGTTTTTATAAAGTGTGGTGCTTAAAACCATTATCGGTATAAAATACGAAATGTAATAATGTGACATCGTCAGTTATTTCAAGAACAAAGAGTAAAGCTGTCATTTTGAAGTACTCCTCCCAAGCTTTACAGGAGAGGTAGGGTGCGAACTTTAAGCAATCATGTGCCTCATGGCTTTAAATTGGTACTCAGCTCTTATTATAAAGTATTTAATTGAAGGAATCTAGTAGTATTCTCCACTGACGGAGAGAGATTTCATTTTAGTGCTTCTATATTTATTGACGTCTACATAAGGTAAGTTCCCTCAAATTGGCTTCTGTTCGTATTTGCTTTTATGGAATTCCTTAAATGAAAATATTTTCTTTAAGTCATTCTTGTAGAACTAGGTAAGCTCTGATTGTTGTTACTTTATGAGGTACTCATTTCTGGCATCTTTGATTTTGATAAGTTAAAACTAATCTCATTACATCTGTCATCGAAAATTATAAAGTAAAGCAAAAATATTAAAGTGCAATTAGATTGCTCTATATTGTAACTGATAACATATCGTAGCTATTGTTTGTTTTAATGTTATACTTTATCATACACTTAGTAGACAGAATTCCAGTCAAAGATATCATGCCAAGATTTGAGCAAACATTTAAATTTTGAGGAAGATGAACCCGAACCCCTGTACGTATACCTATCTGTTAATTTCTGTCTCCCTCAATTGGATCAACATAGCTCAAAAATGGAAAGTTGGATGAATACCAAACTTTTATTTAAATTCATAAATCAAATTCAAGGAAATTCCTCCCAATCCATTACTTATTCAAAAATGTCCAAAGGAATTTGATTAAAATAACGCGCATTTAAGATAATCATATGACAAATATGTGTCTTGCATTTTCAGGGCCTAGCCTGAAAGTACTGCATTCGGATGGAATCCTTTGTAACGTATATCATAACATCGAAAAACATACTTGAAAAGATCCAGACGTGTTTGAAACGCACTTTATTTCGACTAGGATCAAACTTTCCATGATTATTGGTGTGGAGTTTTCAATGCTTTGCAATTGTTTGAAATGTTGCTCCATGCAATGTCTTTTAATTACTCTGACATGTGAAGGCGAGATATAAGGGCCCGATTTTAAAAATGTAACTACGGTCCACGACAACGATAGATGTAATAGATGTATTGCCGCAAAGGCTACCTGCCTTAAAATAACAGAAAAATAGGTTTTGCAAGAGTAGTTAATATTTACATAAAAGTACATGATAATGTCTGTAAAATATAATGCCTGTGAATGTACATATAACATTTTCTGGAAATTATAAAATATTTTTGAAATTATTAGAGCAGGTAGCTCACTATGTTCAGTTCTATATATCATTTTCGTGTGACAAGTACGAAAAAATTAGTAAAAGATTTGCAAATTCAAATAAAAATAATTATAAAGACTAGCAGGAGGATAAATGCATTGAACTGTTGACTAGAACTTAATGTTATTCTAATATTATTATTGTTTGAATATCTCTACCAATTCTCTGTCAGGCTTGGTATATGTATTAAATGAGTTAAGTCCTACAGCGGATGCACTGGAAAATGAATAAAAAATAAAGGGTATAGTGGCGAACATCCTGCTTCTCTGAAATATAAGGGTATTAACGTCAGCACTATAGACAGCTGACCGTTGGCTGTGTACCTTCAGGATATCTTTTCAGTACGTTTTCCGATCAATATTGCATGATTGATTATGTATAATCAGTCCACAGGTTTACGACGCAACATGCATATATGACCTGCAGTTCAAATCTTGCATTTTAGCCCTTGACGTCTGTCTGTCTGTCTATCTGTCTGTCTCGAAGTCGTTCACTGGAATTCCTTGAACGTTAAGGTATGTGTAGTGGTATGTGAAGCAGATATGCTGGCACCAGGACAGAAGGTCTCCTGTCAGTTTGCGCATCTCTATCTGTCAAACATTGCCATACTACTCTGCAACCACAGAAGCGAGCGCAAAATAACAAATGCTTAGGCTACATCCGTAGAGGATATTAAATGCCTGAACAGAATCGGAAATGTTTGTTGTAGCAAGGGCCTAAATTCTGATGTAGCATTTTTTAAAGTTACTTCATGGTCACTGGCACATGCAATTTGTTTTCCACCACAAACATAAGTATAGTGGTTCATTTATTCACGTAATATGTCACAGTATGCATTATTGCGAAACCAGTTCTGCAAGCTCATTTACACATTGTCTTTGACAGATAGAATTGACCCCTGTGTGTTATTGTTATAAGCAGTAATTCAGGTGCAATCGTTAAAAATTATCAAAATTGCCGACTATACTGAACAATGGAGTGCATATTCTAATATTTAGCGTTCTAAATTTACTAATTTACAAAATAGCATTAAGTTGGTAAGAGACCACTTGTAGACCTTAGGGCCATTTTTCGAAGTTTGAATTTTGATAAGCTCTGGTGTATATTACTTTCCAACGTTAAAAGTAACGAGATAAAATTTCTACAGATCTCCCCATCATAGAGATCAGATAATCTAAGAAGGGATTCTTTGTAATTCACATAAGAACTAAAATATAGCTATTTAATAAATTTTTTTTTATAAAAATGTAATGCCTGTGAAAATATATCTTGGCATTTAGAATTTTTATAAATTTGGAGTTGATATCTCGGTTCAGTATAGAGAAAATGGAATCCAAGAATGCTAAATCAATGTAGGTGGAATTTGGTGGAATAGACAGCCTGATTCTCCTTAATTCTGAATAAAGAACAAAGAAAAGGAGGAAGTGTTATCCATATAAGCCTGAACCATTTCAATAGGCAATAACTTTTGAACCAGTAATAGGACACACGTGCAACTTTGGGAGAATATAATATACAATTCGGAGATTTTTTTCGTAATTTACGTCCTCCAACGTTAAGTCATATCGGACGATGAATGAAATTGGTGAAATGATGCTCAAATGAATCCGGGGTCCATGGCGATTAGAGTTACCTGACATTCGTCTTTAATGATAAGGGAAAACCCCGGAAAAATACCTTATCCAGGTAACTCGCCCTGGCCGAGATTCGAACTCGGGACCTCTTGAACGTGAGGCAGACACTAACACCACGCTACCGAGGCGAGCTATTCGGAGATTACATTACACTATTTACATCTCAGAGAAAATGTTGGAAGTGTCCTCCACCAAAATCTATACAGGATTGCACTCGTCTCACCATATTCTCTGAAGTTTTAAAGAGAATATCCTCGCTAATGTTACTTATTTCGGTTCGAATGGATTCCATGAGAATATCAATTGTCCGTGGCCTATTCTTGTACACTCTATTTTTAGATACCCCCACAAGAAAAAATCCGGTGAGGTTTTTTGAGATTATTCGATTATATATAAACAGGTTACAAGTTCCATGGTGTCATTAGATGTCTGGCACGTTGCTCCATCTTGCTGGAGATAACCTTCTCTCAATTCGATATCATCTCCGCAAAACTTCAGAGAATATGGTGAAACTGAAACGACAGAAAACATTTATAGATTCTGGTGGACACTTACAACATTTTCTAGCTGATGTAAGTAGTGTAATAGGTATCATTCTCCCAGTTGTGTATTATATTCTCCCAAAGTTCAGGTTTATATGGAACGCACTATACAAAATTCTTCGGTAGTGGGTTCGGTAAATTGCTTATAAATTATATTGTCACTCAACTATGATCTCACTTTTATAAAATGAAGATAGTTGTCAATTCTATGTCAGCAGTTTTCGTTGATTTCCTGCATATACAAGTTAAATAATGCGTAAAACTAGTCTAAGTAGCTGCGAGCATATAAAGTATGATATAAAATGCAGTTGATTGTCTTTAAATTAGGAACAAGGAAAGTAAAGTATATTAAACCTACAGCCATGTTTCATTCTGAGAAAAAGCTATTAATTAACTCTGTTTGAAACACTGGTCCGCTGTGTGTTGCAGCGTTTTATGTGATGTATGAACTCCCAAGCTTAATGTGTTCAGGCTGTGCTTATATGAAACTCATTCATAGCAGCCGCTGGTTTTTCCGGCACCAAGGTTCAAACAGATGCCGACTACATTCCCCCGAGCATTACCTTCAGCATTGCGGTCTCACAAAATATGAAGCAAGATTATTAATGCAGATAAAGGCTGCTATTCGGTTACGTTTGTAATTGGAATGTTGTTGTGGTGTACAAGCTTATCTGTTCTGATTAAAATTGCTGCAGCAGATACTCTGCAAGATAAATCATCAATTAAGATGCAAGTCGCCAGAGGCCAACATTTACATACATATAACTCAATCCGATAGTTCACAGTGATCGTGAAGAGCGAGGAAACAGTAATGTACAAAGATGTAGAGTCGTGGTATGCTAAACTATCATGTATTACACATTTAATAAAATTGTGCAATTGAAAATAGATACTGGGTAAACTATACAGAATCCTCAATCAATTTTCTTAATATCCTATTATATTTTAATGAAATAATAACACAGTGTGTTTATAGGCGGTGGTGCGATAGTCTACAAGAACATTTGCTAGGCGTTCATGACATACCTTACTTCTTTTGTTTCACTTTCTCTTTCCTTCTCTCTTGTCTTTCTTTGTTTCTTCCTTCCGTATTTCCTTCGGCTTTCAACTTTCCTTGCGTTCCAGTGGTTACGTGTTTTACTGATCGACACACACACGTACACGCGCGCACGCATACACACGCACATACACAGATTTGCAAGCAGAGGTGTCCTAGATGCAACTAGATCCCACGATCCCTTGCGCAAGAAGCACTTAAGGGCTCAGGGAGGTTATTTTTACCCATACAGGGATAGTTTTTAACAATATTAAAATATAAATATACAAAAAAAAACTAAACATTGCAAGAAATTAAAATTTGTTATGATTATAATATAAGGATGTGTACATTTATTGACTGTATAATATTTACCTTAAGTTCATACGGTTCCTTGCAAAAGGGGCATAAGGCACTCTGTGTATCCTGAAAAAAGGTATTACACCCTATAATTCAGGTCTAGGTTCCTTGTAGCAATTTAAAGCTATAGGCACCAATTTTTTTTCTAAATATCATAAGGCACAGTTTTATAATCTAAGCTAAGTAAAAAGCATACATATCGTAGTTTATATTCTGCACATGAAAAATTATTTAGTGTTGTTGAAAAAAAAAAGATAATATTTTTAAGGACTGAATTTCATTTTTCCTCCATCTTATAAATCATATGAATATAAAATTTGGATTAATGTCTTCAGGTAACATTAAAAAATAAGCACTAAAATTTTGTATCAATATATTTTACACTTTTTGAGAAACATGCACTTAATGTATGAAAAATCAAGGTTTTGGGAAATCAAGATAAAACTAAGCACCATTCTTTTCTAAATTGTACATACTCTCAGAACATACCTGCTCCATATTCCTGCTCAGGTAGGTTTTCCTAACCTTTTCTTTTCCTTTTCTTACTTCTAGCTCTACTTTCAAGCAACTGAGCTGTTCTTTTTGCCTCTGAGAGTTGACGCACATCTTTCTTTTAGACATGCTGCCCTCATATTTTCACCAACCTTTATACCCATTTTTGTCATTACTTTATGCCTACCACTGCACCCATCATTATGACAAATAATACTGTCATATACACCCATTTTTACAGTTTTAGGCTCAACATGCACAGTTTTCTTTTTAATTCTTTCCCATATTATATGAGGAAAACTTTCATATGGGTTTTGAGTTCGACAATGCAACCACTTTCTCAGTAATTCATCTTGAGGAACTACCCTAAATACTGGTTTAATTGCCAAAAGAACCTCTTCTGGAAGAGACTGCTTATGTTTATAAATTTCTTTCCTAATCTGAGCCCTTTGAAAGCCACATCATGTATCTTCACCTTTAGGACACAAATCATGCTGTGGATTACTATCTGTGGATAATTTATGAAAATAAATGGTCCAAATAGCTTGTTTCATTTCTGCAATTGCTTTACCTATATTTCTCCTGATAAATAGTCCATAATACTGCTGGAGAAGGTCAATCTCACTGTCTGTTAGTCTTCCACGACCTGTAAGTACTTAGCCATCTGGAAGAATCTTTCCCCTCATACTACATCAGAAAGTGGGCGTGTCATTGCAGCGCCATCTTTAAATTGATGGATTAAATGGTTTTAATACCAGCTGACATCCTATGCTGCATATCATTTAAAAACTGAAGAATTATACAATTTGAACACTAAAAACAAACAAAAACAGAAAAAAGGGATTTTTTTGAAGCCCATCGACCTCCCAGCTAGAAAAGAGCAGCCCTTAGCACCCGAACACTTTAAGGAAGCACTTGCCTGGATTTGGAAGTTGTTTATATACAGTATTCTACTTATCCTATTACAACTAGTTGGTGACAATTAGCTTGCTCATACCTACAATTGCTCTGAAATATACTCATGGTAAATATAAGCCCGTAGTTCCTGTTACGTAGGACCCATTAATGCGCAAATCAATTAATTAATGATTCCAGGACACATAGATATTAGAGTTAGCAGACATTCATCTTTCAGGAAAGAGAAATTCCTCGGAAAAAACCTTATCCAGATAACTAGTCGTGACCGAGATTCGAAATAGGCTCTTGAACGTGAGTTAGTGGCGCTACCACCTACGCTAAAGAGGTGGGCTTAAATAGGGATTACCTAACAGAACATTAACTGTTGAGTTAACAATGCTTCTAAAGCTGAGAGGGAGCAGTCTTTCCTCCTCCCTTTACGTAACGCGGCACGTAAATACATCGAAGTGATTCCAAACCTTAGTGTTGGATGGTTGATCTGCTCGGTCGTTTCTTAAGCGTTTTCAGAAAAAAATAATAATCACATAAACAAAGCAAACTAGAACTTTTTATTTTATATTGATGCTTTATTCAGAGAAAATTTGCCTAATAGCTTAATCTAAGATAATTATTATCAAACAAATGAATGCTAGTGGTGCTTCTTTATGGCATTGTTTTTTGAAAACCATGGAGAGAATTAAATATATATATGTAAGCCTTTCTCAGTTCCGAGGATGGATTAACAGGTGTGAGTGTTTGTAAAGGGATAAAAACTGAATTCGATAATTAAAAATGTATGCTGAAAATGGGAATTGCAAATATTAGCTTTCGATGCACAAAAAATGAAAAAGAAAAAAAAAGTGAAAAAAAAGCAAAGGGAAACAAAACAAGCGCATCATGAATTTGTAAAGCAGCAAAAGGCTTTACCCAACGCGGAATTCAATTTGACGACGTAAATCCCTCGGTGCCGATGTGTTCCTATAAATCCAGCTTATATTTTTCTGCAGCGGAACGGTAATTAAAAATCGAAAACTGGAAAGATTTACATCGAATAGTGTTTATCACTTTCTTTGCTACCTTAATCGAAATAACAAAAGGCTTAAGGACGCTCGACGCAATGTGTTTGAAAGCATTTAATCGTTTTGAACTTTGCTTTCTGAGTGGAGACATTGAGGAATTCGCGCAGGATATGATGACCTTTGTCCAATTTTGATGATTAACATTTTTCTAACCCCATTACAAACCTTATTTCATTTATTTTTAATGCAACACTTAAAGTGCAGGAAGTAAAAAATATCACATGGAGAATCGATAGTGATGTTTCTTTACTGATGTGTGCTGGAGCTATTGACAAAAAGAATCGTAATTTGGGTACATCTTTTTACGATTTAGTTAGCTTTAGACTTTTTGGTGCAGACAAACTTCCTCGCAGGAGCTTCCCATATCTAGCTCACAATTTGTGATTAATGATCTTGCCGTTGCCTAGAGTGAGTGGCTAATGCATTTTCATAAAGAAATATCGATTTGAGCACTATTTGAAACACGTAAACTTTTTGTGCAATGTTAAAAACTTAATAGAACTTTTATATTCTGGCTTAGAATGTTTTGCGTTACACACGAGACAGAACATTAAGAAATTATAATCTTGACGGAAGCTTTCATGCTTTCGGAAAACAGCATGTTAATACGCCTTTAAGAGTTTTTTTTATTATGAACTGAAATAATCTTTGGCTTAATTGATCAGGTACAGGGAATTAAAATAGGCAGAAACGTAGAAGACCATTGGTTATACTGAAATTAATAGAACCGATATAAATAAAATAGTTGCTTCAAAAAGTAGTATATTATTTGTCATGTGACTATGTGACTGTAATATTTACCAGATATTATACACCATAAGATATGTTCTGCTGAATATGTAAGCCCGGTTTGTCTGTCTTAATGTGCGCCTGTACTCAAAAAGAAAATGTGGTTAAATACCAAAGATTTTTCAAAGGTTTTCAAGAATGGAAGCAAATATTTAAACATTCTTGTATTCTAAACTACTCTTAGAAATGTAATTCTTGGAAAAGTCTTTGAGGTTGCGACTATCTCAATACTCACAATTATTTAAATTATCATGTGATATTTTCACGAAAAATGGAATTTATATCGTTAATTTGCTGGGTATCTCTGAAATCCTCTGTTATCATGGCTGATTTCTGCCGAAGAGGTAAACTACAAGAGTTCAACAAAATCTTACTACATAAAGATGTAAATAAAGCGTATAATTTATTTGAACTTATTGTTATGTTAAAATGTATGATAAATTCCTTATTATTGGTTTAAATTTTAGAATACATTTTTCTCTAGTATAGCGACTATCTGTTAAAGATATATGAGTATCCCTATCATTGGAAACCTGTAATATTTGAGGTCTATATGTTTGTTTTATTAATTTATGTCATATCGGATGATGAATTGAACTGGGTGGAAATGCTGCTCAAATGAATCCAAGGTTCATGGAGCTTAGAGTTACCGGACATTCGTACTTCAGAATAAGCGAAAACGCCGGAAAAATATCTTATCCACGTAACTCACCTTGATCGAGATTCGAACTCGGGACTGCTTGAACGTGAGGCAGACACATTAGTATCTACGCTACAGAGGCAGGCTCTGTATCGGTTAACGTGAGTGAATAGAAGAAAAATCATTTGTCGGAGTAGTTAATACAAGGGTGACCAGAGAAAGTCATGTGAGCGAAACACCTCTAATTTTGTTTATTATGCTAGTCAAAATACCATTCATGCAAGTTTTATGAAAATTTCTTCAATTCAGTTAACTTGTTCATAACTCTAAATATTCATTCAGGATCATGAAATATTTTACTGCTAAGCCAAAAATAGTTTCATAATTTGAACTGAGATACTAAGTTTACAATCATGTAGGCCATGGTAGAGGGCATTCTCTAGCTTTTTTCCGTTAAATCTGAACCACGGTTGGCCATGAGGTTATTTCTAAAGCTAGACACAGACAAAAGGATATATAGGGTGGCATTGGGATTGGAACTTCATTACGGAGGAGATTTGGTACGTAGGCCACCATGCTGGGCCCAATATTATGTCCCCAAGTGGGGGCACCCCATGAAAGTAGGCTGAGACCAAGGAGACAGAGGACGGTCGAACTAAGGAGCCACGACAGTACAGAGGACAGGGCCCCTATAGTTTACTTGGATAGGGACATCCCCCGACAGGCCAGGACAACGAACTCGCTCCCCCACGGCGGGACGGTAACGAGCTCAGCAGCCGTGCTCTACTGGTCCCAAGGCAGGTGATCCGAGCCCCGAAGGTCCCTGGCTAGCGGTCACGAAATGGTCCCAGCAGAGGAGCGGAGACCGGCAACCAACCTACCGGAGGATCAGAGCATATCATCCCGCCATACACCGCCAAGACACCTGCCGACACTTCTACCATGAAAGAGATCATAAGATGAGAGATGATATGAGAGATGAAATGGAGGGACAGGAAATTAACCTATCCAGCATTCGCCTAGCGACCCTGGAAAACCCTGAAAAAACCCATGGGTCAGGTAGGTCGGTCACGGAAATCGAACCTTGGCCTCCTGAATGCGGGACACAGACGAAACCGCCTGAACAATCCCGCTCGGTGATATATAGGGTGACATAAGACCCATAACGATCATCCTAGTCGCTAATAGAATAGTAGACCCTCTGCTTACATTATGCAATCATTGAAACCATGTCCGCCCCTATGGCGTAGCGCTATAAGAAATGTGCATCATATTCGAATATCGCTAAAAGCGAGTTATCTGCATAAGGTTTTTCTGTGTGTGTGTGTGTGTGTGTGTGTGTGTGTGTGTGTGTGTGTGTGTGTGTGTGTGTGTGTGTGTGTGTGTGTGTGTGTGTGTGTGTGTGTGTGTGTGTGTGTGTGTGTGTGTGTGTGTGTGTGTGTGTGTGTGTGTGTGTGTGTGTGTGTGTGTGTGTGTGTGTGTGTGTGTGTGTGTGTGTTTTCAAATATATATATATCTGGTAACTCTAAGCTCTATGGGTCCATATGAGCATCATTCCATCCATTTTATTCATCGGCGATATGACTTAATTTTGAGGATGTTAAATGAAAATAAATAAAATAACAAATAAATTAATGAGCCATCCCAGGAAGCCCAAACGATTTTTAGTATGTATATAACTTTACCGTTCTTTATTGTAAATTGTTGATGTGTTAAGTTACTACTCTTTCATCTCTAGATATCTTCATGGAATGAATTTCAAAGCTTCGTAGCAGTAACTTCGTTTCATCCTCCCTTAAAGCTATTAGCCTATTATTCTGAAGGTCCAGAGCTCAAACTCGGTGGAGGGCGATTTATCTTTTCCGGGCGTAAAATTTCTTAGCATTGCTTACTTTATAAAGGAATGAAATCCGGTGATCCCGTTTCTTAGACTTACAAAAACTCTCAAACCTGATAGTTGCCTCTGAGCAAAATTAAGCGGTCTTTTATAGAATCTGAGAACCACTGTAGCTAAACCAAAACTCGATTTCAGTTCCCTTGAAGTTACAATAATGCGTCAGATGAAGTGATTTCTGTAAACACTTCATGTTTATCACGATATAGAGAAACAATAGTTTAATTGTGGCTTTTGGAATAGAGGTAAAACTAAATTGCTGAGGAAGTTCTGAATGTAATACAGGATTTATTTAAAACGTTAGCACGTAACACCACTTTGGCCTGGCTAGTGCGTGAGTCAGTTAATGACAGCGTACTAATTTATAATAATTTAGAAATAAATATAACGTCAGCTCCTAGTCCTTTATGGCTACTAAAGAGTCAAAATATACTCCGATATTACCTCTACCATGTTACTATATGGGATATTTCTGAAGCCCATTTGTGTCTCGGAGCCTGCCCCCTGGGATCTAAGGCCGCGGGGACTTGTGAGCTGGCTATCTGAAACATGACTTGCAGCTCTTCTAGGTTGCAATGATTCCATGTGCGGCATGATTGTGCGGTACGTCCATCTCTGGACAAACAAAATGCTGTTCAGAGGGGAGAATTTTTATCCCCATGTTGCCTCCCTTATTGACTGAACATAAAGATGATTGTAGGGGCCAGTTCCCTCTGAATCACCCGACAATTGCCCAAACACAATAAAAAGGGGCTGTGTAAGTTATTATCACCTCACCACCTAATTTTCGTTGGCAGGGGGGTTTGTAACATCTTCTGCAAAACATGTAGCATAACTTTGTGTTAGGGGACTAAACTTAGCGGCTCGTTTCGGTATTGCACTATTACTACGAACTACACGTAAGATGGTGTGAATTCAGTTATATAAAGGCGTTTAAAGTGTTTTGTTGAGTAAAGCTTCGATTTGCATTCTTTGAAGTATCGCATTAAAGTTTCTTTTTCTTTTTCGCCCCCCCCCCTCAAATATACTACTTGGGAGACTCTTTTTCTATTCAGGTTCCTTCTACTCACTGCAGTTCAATTCACACTATGTCAATCTCGTTACCCTCCTTCTCTCTTCTGCTCTCTTCATGACCAGCAGAAAACTCACAGGTGAAACAGGGAAACCCACAACCAGCAGTCATCTTTGGATTTATACCTGATCAACGTCTTAAAATATTTTGGAGCTCCAGGAAAGAAATTCTAGAGACTTCCTCCTACGCTCCGATAAGGATTTTGAGTAGTTGGATAAGCTGATACCGTCTTCTCCCTCTCTCTCCCTTTCTCTTCCCAATCACACATACGGTTGCCTTAGCTGAACACAATGTCTACCTGTGTGTGCGTTTGTGTGTGTTTGTGTGTGTGTGTGTGTGTGTGTGTGTGTGTGTGTGTGTGTGTGTGTGTGTGTGTGTGAGAGTTTTAGGATAATGTGAAAGTCACCTTAATTCATTCCAAGTGTATCATTTATTCAAGTATAAGCAGCCAGCTACAATGTTATACCATTTAAGAGATTAACATTCAATGACTTGGCTGAGTTGCATATCTCCACAGTTCAATGTTATGGAGACAGCATAGTTTCAAATCTTATAAGTAGATTAATCTTTCTATAGAAGTAAGTTTAGCCGGATATTCCGGAACGAAACTTATCAAAGTTAGAAATAAATTATATCGCTTAAGATTGAGAATGTTGTTAAAAAGAATTTGTAAGCAATATTTGCTATAGTCTCCTGAGTTTACGTAAGAAACCCTTAATATGAAGGCAAACAATATTAATTAGCACCAGATGAAATATCTCCATCAATTACGTCATTATGTGTTGTATTATTATATATGTCAACTGTATTATTCTTCGGCCCAGTTGAAAAAAGGTTGAAAGCTTAATAAAAGATAAGCTCGCTTGAGGTGGTCAGTATTTTGGATACAAGGTAAAATTGAGAAGAGAGTCTATTCTCATGGTGTAGGACAACACCAAGTTAGTGTATCAGGAGTATTCTGCATTATTTCTGCATCCGGTTTACGAATAGAATCTTGACCATTTATAGAGAAGAAATAAATGTCTCATTTGGCACTGCAGATGAATTTATTGGCATAAGGAAAATAGGGAAATTGAATACATACAGAATTCTAAGTCTGGCTGCTTCACTTGGTGTATTCCAGCTCTGAAAATCTGCTTTTTATTTGGGGAGGTGTTGAAAATCGCTGGAAATGGTTTTCCGGAGGACAGGATGCTAATTTATATAACATAGGTCTCATTTCTAGAAAAAAAAATTGTTTCGTGGGCTTTTCGAAAAACAATACTGAACAATGTCCTCTCAACAAAGGCATGACCTTGTATATTGTAAAGCACTTAATTTTTTTGAAAGAATGAATTATTTATTGTGCATAATCTAAAATTTTATAATTTCTTACAATTTACAACTTTTGGCTACATTTATTTGTATTTACCTTGTTCCTACCTTGGCTTACATGACACCCTGGTCTTCTCCTCTGCCAGATAGCTCTTGAGCTCCATGTCTCCTTGTTTCTTAATTAGCCCCTTTCTTCCACCTATCTTCCTTTCTTATATTCTTTACATTGCTTGCCAATTTTTCTTTTCTTTCTGTAAGAACTTACCGATACTGCTTACCTTTTTCTCCTTTCCTGTTAATATTTTTATAGCTATTCTCTTCCCTACATTCTCCCATTTCCTCCCAAACCGTTTTTCTCTATATTGCAACCTCCTCGCATTATTACATATACCTTCTTTTCCACCACACAGTTCACATATTCCCTTTTCCCTACCTCTTATTACTCTTAGGAATGTTGTTCCTGTTCTCACTTCAGAGAAAATGCATATATAATTGTAATTTATGTCCTCCAACGTTAAGTCATAACGGACGATGAATGAAATGGGTGAAATGATGCTTAAATGATTCCGGGGCCCATGGAGCTTACAGTTGACCGACATTCGTCTATCAGGATAAGGGAAAAACCCGAAAAACCCTTATCCAGGAAACTCGCCCTGACCGAGATTCGAACTCGGTACCTCTTGAACGTGAGGCAGACATGCTACCATCTACGCTACCGAGGCGGGCGCTTCATTTATAGTGCTACCTAGACAACGCAAACTCGACAATTTTAACTATTATTATGAATATAATAGCTGTATGTAATACTTTTTATAGTTATTTATGCTTAAAATATATGACTATCTGATATTTTCTGTGCCCTCTCTTACAGTGGAAATTCGTTTCTGTTTCTGTCCACGTCCACACACCTATCGGCAGTTGTTACTGCATGTGCAGTGTTCTACAATGCATACGAGGAATACCTTCTTAACGTATTTTCATTTAGAAGAGTCTCGATATACCCGCTTCCTGCTAATGTTAACACATAATTATTAATGTAATGTTACTCGTAGGTAACATCATTAAACCGACATTTTTGTTGTTGTAATTTACGTCCACCAACGTTGTCATATCGGACGATGAATAGAATAGGTGAAATGATGTTCAAATGAGCCCAGGGTCCATAGAGCTTAGTTACGCGACATTCGTCCTTCAGGATAAGGGAAAACCCAGGAATAAACCTTATCCAGGTAACTCACCCTGACCGAGATTCGAACTCTGAACCACTTGAACGTGAGGCAGACATTCTACCACCACGCTACCAAGGCGGGCTTAAACCGACATAGGTGGATATGTACCTATAGATAATAAAATCGAGTCCGAGTGTCAAAAGCACATTAAAATAATTCCACAACTTAACATGAGAAGCACAGAGAGAAAAGTGAAATTAAAGCACTATGTGAACATTGTCAACGGAGTTATTGTATATGTAATAAACTAAAACCATTTAAGGTGACTCTTTTGCAGCACAAAAATCGCGCACATTTAATTAATTTGCACTGCACTTTGTAATTATTTATAAATTTACTGATGCTATAACTTGCTTTGCAGGTTGTATACAGGATGCTTCAAAATATTGCTGAAAAATGTAAGGAACAGAAAGAGTACACAGGATAAAATAACCTTCGACTAGGAATATATGCGCCGAAAAACAATCCCCAGTCAGTACCAATGATATTCTGTTAAGCTGTGATACACTTTATTATGCACAGGGTTCAGTGTAATGTTCAAGCACACTACCAACATATTGAACACAGGTAGTACTCGCTTAAATACCCTAGGCATGTGCAAAAATTCACCGTATGCTACAACCTGTCTGGTAACTCGTGTTTCTGGATCGTCCATTGGTATCTGACATAACACAGCTTCGATATGCCCCAAAAAGAACTAATCAAGTGGCGTTATGTTCTGGGTAGCCATGCAAATGGTCCTCTTCTTCCAATCCAACTTTCGAATATTTCCTAACTTGGAAGCGTCTCGCGTTGACATCAAAATGTGATGGCACTCCATCCAGTTCCATTCATGCTTGCTTCCGTACAGCAAGTAGTACATCCTCGGAACAGTTGGTACTACAACGACGGAATAACTTGTTCCAAGACCAGCGGACGATCCAGAAACACTAGTAGAATAGTTGTGACATCTGGCGAACTTTTGCATATGCCTAGGGTATTCAAGCCAGTGCACCAAATCTTTGTTCGACGATGTAATGCCTGTATTCAATGTGGTGGTGGTGGTGGTGGTGGTGGTGGTGGTGGTGGTGGTGGTGGTGGTGGTGGTGGTGGTGGTGGTGGCGATGGTGGTGGTGGCGGCAGTGGCGGTGGTAGCCTGTTTGAACATCTTTTGCAGGTTCAGAGTAAGAACCTTGTGCATAATTAACTGTATTGCGGCTTAACAGAGTATTATTGTTACTGACTCGGGATTGTGTTTGGGAGCATGAGTTCCTATTAGTCGAAAGTTACTCTGCTCTGTATACTCCTCCTGATCCTTAAGTTTTTCAGTAACCTTCTGAAGCATCCTATATAAATGGTGGAATGATGTGTGATAGTATACTAAACGATCCTTCTATGTACAGTCTAAGGCTAAGAATTTACGTTGTCGTCTATGGTTAAGCTTAAGGAAGTCAGAGAAGATCAATCTCTCCTTGCCACCCTCTTCACTTTTTCTAATAAATATATTGCCGACACTCATCTGATATCCAGTTTTTAATTCGGAGAC